>VFFE01007702.1:164610-178387 GCA_008921705.1 Burhinus oedicnemus
TTCTCAGCCTCCCTGATGCTTCACAGCCTCCTCACTGCCTCCTGCAGCTCAGCCACCTGCTGCAGGGGTTCCTCCACCTGGGCACACCTTTTGCAGGCAGCTGTGCCACCTATCCCTGCCCTGGGACGAAGGTCCAGGCACTCCTGCAGTCTGAGGTCTGCACTGCAGCCTCTCCCTTCTGTAGCTCTGCCTGGGTGGAGGCATGGGCCATCGCTGGGGTGGATGGTGCAGAGCCCCGAGCCGCAGCCTTTGCTCTCAGACGAGTGCCCACCATTCTGCCTTGAGTGCCCTTGACCCATGCAGATGGTCACAGAACGGTGCTCGACCAGTGGAATGCTCCTCCTTCGAAGAGGCGCCCTTCCTGTGGGCCTTTCAACGTGACCTGCCGCGCTGTGGCACACCACGCCACGCCCTGACTGTTGCGCCACACCCTGTTTGCCCATCCTGTGCACTGTGCTCCTGTTCGCTTGTGCTGTTTGGCCCGGCTCCGGAGCAGCTCCCCTCAGTGACTAACAACCACCTCCACAAGGAAGAAAAGATGGGGTTATAGTTGCAGGCGACTCCCTTCTGAAGGGAAACGGAGGGTCCAGTATGCCGGACAGACCATCCTCTTAGGGAAGTCTGCTGCCTCCCTGGGGCCCAGGTTAGGGACATCGCTGGGAAACTTCCTAGCCTGGTACGGCCCTCGGACTATTAGCCATTATAGCTCTTCCATGTGCGTGGCAATGAAGCTGCAATGTGTAGTCCAAGGGTGATCAAAAGAGACTTCAGGGCTTTGGGACGAGTGATAAGGGAATCTGGAGCACAGGTTATTATTTCCTATCTCCTTCTGTTTGCAGGCAGTGACACTGGAAGAAACGGAAGTGTCCAGTGTATGGATGCAAGGCTCTGTGGCTGGTGTCAACACCACATTTTGGGGGTTTTTTTGATAATGGGATGGCCTACGCAGCACCAGGCCTGCTGACGTCAGATGGGATTCACCTTTCTCAAAGGGGGAAGAGGTTCTTTGCTCATGAGCTAGCGGGGCTCATTGACAGAGCTTTAAGCTAGACTTGAAGCGGGAGGGGGATTATATCAGGCTTGCCCATGAGAAGCTGTGGGACGACACACCAAGGTTAGAGGGGTGCTAGCAGGGGGGCCCTCAGCCTGTTGCTCTGAGACGTGCTGGGTACGCTGCAGCAGATTTAATGTCATATGGAGATGAGCCAGGGGCTCTTAAGGTAATAGGAGCCACGAGGGAAACACGAGGGAAACACCAGTGAAATACGTCAAAGGAACTAAGGGATGTTCCTCTAAGAAGGTGACACAGCCGACAGCCCAGCTGAAGTGCCTCTACACTAATGCACGCAGCATGGGCAACAAACAGGAGGAGCTGGAAGCCACCGTGCTGCTAGAAAGCTATGATCTGGTTGCCATTACTGAAACTTGGTGGGATGAATCCCATGACTGGATGGCTACAGGCTGTTCAGAATGGACAGGCGAGGAAGGAGGGGCAGAGGCATTGCCCTCTACATCAAGAAATGAACAGAGTGTGAAGAGCTGTCTCTGAAGAAGGAAGGTCAAAGAAAGCATACCCCTCCGATAAGCAAGACTGGCAAACTGCTAGCAACGGACGAGGAGAAGGTTGAGGTACTCAACAACTGTTCTGCCTCCGTCTTCACTAGCAACCTTTCTTCCCACACCTCTCGAGTGGATGGACTGCAAGGCAGGAACTGGGGAAGCAAAGTCCATCCCACTGTAAGAGAAGATCAGGTTTGTGACCATCTGAGGAACCTGAACATAAGTCTATGGGACCTGGCGCGATGGATCCCAGAGTCCTGAGGGAATTGTCTGATGTCGTTGCCAAGCCACTCTCTGTGATATTTGAAAAGTCATGGCAGTCAGATGAAGTCCCCGGTGACTGGAAAAAGGGAAACATCGCACCCATTTTTAAAAAGGGTAGGAAGGAGGACCCTGGGAACTCCCGACCTGTCAGCCTCACCTCTGTGCCTGGGAAGATCATGGAACAGATCCTCCTAGAAGCTATGCTAAGGCACATGGAGGACAGGGAGGTGATTCGAGACAGCCAGCATGGCTTCACCAAGGGCAAGTCCTGCCTGGCCAACCTAGTGGCATTCTACGATGGAGTGACTACATCAGTGGACAAGGGAAGAGCTATGGATGTCGTCTATTTGGCCTTTGACACAGTCCCCCACAGCATCCTTCTGTCTAAATCGGGGAGATATGGATTTGATGGGTGGACTGTTTGGTGGATGAGGAATTGGTTGGATGGTCGCATCCAGAGGGTGGTGGTCAATGGCTCAATGTCCAGATGGAGATCGGTGACAAGTGGGGTCCATACTGGGACCAGTACTGTTCAATATCTTCATCAATGACAAAAACAGTGGGATTGAGTGCATCCTCAGCAAGTTTGCTGATGACACCAAGCTGTGTGGAGCTAGAGGGAAGGGATGCCATCCAGAGGGACCTGGACAAGCTTGAGAGGTGGGCCTGTGCAAACCTCATGAAGTTCAAGGCCAAGTGCAAGGTCCTGCACGTGGGTCGAGGCAATCCGAAGCACAAATACAGGCTGGGCGGAGAAAGGATCGAGAGCAGCCCTGAGGAGAGGGACTTGGGGGTGTTGGTGGATGAGAAGCTCAACATGAGCCAGCAATGTGCACTCGCAGCCCAGAAGGCCAATTTTCAAAAGAAGCGTGGCCAGCAGGTCGAGGGAGGTGATTCTGCCCCTCTAGTCTTCTGTCGTGAGACCCCACCTGGAATGCTGCATCCAGCTCTGGAGCCCCCATCATAAGAAGGACATGGAGCTGTTGGAGCGGGTCCAGAGGAGGGCCACAAAGATGATCAGAGGACTAGAGCACCTCTGCTATGAGGACAGGCTGAGAGAGTTGGGGTTGTTCAGCCTGGAGAAGAGAAGGCTCCGGGGGAGACCTTATAGCAGCCTTCCAGTATCTGAAGGGGGCCTACAAGAAAGCTGGAGAGGGACTTTTTACAAGGGCATGTAGTGATAGGATGAGGGGTAATGGCTTCAAGCTGGAAGAGGGTAGATTTAGATTAGATCTCAGGAAGAAATTTTTCACTGTGAGAGTAGTGAGACACTGGAACAGGTTGCCCAGGGAAGCTGTGAAGGTTCTATCCCTGGAAGTGTTCAAGGCCAGGTTGGATGAGGCTTTGAGCAACCGGGTCTGATGGGAGGTGTCCTTGTCCAATGCAGGGGTGTTGGAACTATATGATCTTTAAGGTCCCTTCCAACCATACCATTCTATGATTCTATGACTTGAGGTGTCTTGGGCCCACAGAGCTATGAATAGCTCACCCTTATGTTGCCAGTCCAGATCCACCTGAGCCACTTCAATCTTAGCAGCCCAATCCACCTGGCTGATTGTTTCCACGTTTTTCAGTGGCCTAATTCTTGGGTACATGGGCATCTACGAAACATAATTTCACAACCAGATTCTCTATCCGGGCAGCAATATCTTGCCATGGTTCAGCAGCCCAGATGGGTTTACCTATTTGCTGCCAGTTGCTCTGCTTCCACTGCTGTAACCACCCCCACAGAGCATTTGCCACCATCCATGAATCAGTATAGAGATAAAGTACTGGCCATTTTTCTCATTTTGCAATGTTCAAAGCCAGATGGATGGCTTTCACCTCTGCTAACTGGCTCGATTCCCCTTGTCCTTCAGTGGCTTCTGCAACTTGTCGTGTAGGACTCCATACGGCAGCTTTTCACCTTCGACGCTTTCCCAAAATCCGGCAGGACCCATCAGTGAACAGGGCATATTTCTCCTCATTTTCTGGTAGTTTATTATATGGTGGGGCCTCTTCTGCATGCATCACCTCCTCCACTGGTGATATTCCAAAATCTTTTCCTTCTGACCAGTCCATGATCACTTCCAGAATTCCTGGGTGACTGGGGTTTCCCATTCAAGTTCGCTGTGTGATCAATGCCATCCACTTACTCCACGTAGCATCAGTTGCATGATGTGTAGAGGGTACTCTTTCTTTGAACATCCAGCCCTTCAGTGGCAGTAGAGGTGCTCCTTTCTCTTTATTAAAATGTAAAAATGAAAGGCTTCAAAATGGCTACACAACCCATGTGGGCTGAATAAAATACATGTTGTGACTGTGAACAACTCCTTTGTTTGGCATGAATTTAACCCACTCAAGAAGTGAGTCACAGTCATACCTGTGACCACCAAAACCTCATGCAGAGTTTTGCATGCCTTCTGTGTACACAAACACTGAAGTGTGTTTTTAGTGGAGAATAACCCCAAAGGGATACATCCTGCCCTATGCTGGGGTTTTATGAGTTGTGCCCACTTTCCTTGAGGTGACTTATATCCACTGTAGCTGTTTTATATGCTCAGCTGGTATGATTGAGCTTAAACAGTGAAATGACAAAAGTGTAGGGAGTGCCGTGCATGGGAAAATATAATGACACAGAGCCCGTGAATTTGCATTGCTACCATACATTTGATTCAGCTACTGAAACCTCTCAGTGCCTCAGTACCTACAGGACACCCTGCCCCCAAACCTGCCCTGTTTTCCTAGATACTTACACCAAGCAAAGCTTTTGATATCTAAGGTGAGATATAGACAGAGTGAATGTATGTTCAAAATTTCCATCCTGAAACCTGTTCTTTGATTACTGAATAACTCTGGAGGCACTTAAACTTCATAATGGCATTGGCTCTCATCTTTTAGGTTTCCCAAGTACCTGAAGCTCATCCTTTTTTTTGTGAATCTAAGCAGGGCCCTCCTGGAACAGGTCCCACAGGTGTTATAATAGCTAAGTAGTGTAGATGAGTGGCTCTTTTTGCCTCATTGTTACCCCCCAATGGTGTTTTAACCCAGTAAGGTAAACGCAACCTGCTGATGTATTTTTAGGAGAGTGAGGAGGAGTCACATTTTGCACACACACCTTTTTTTACTTCTATGGTTGCAGCTAGTGTTCTGAAGATTTCACGGCCATTTCCAGCATGTGCCTGTGTGACACCAACCACTCTAAAGAAGCCTGCCTATTCTTTCATAGGTTCAGTGCAGAAGGCAAGCATTGCTACTACAAAACTTCCAAATTTTCTTCCAGCACAACTCCATTGTGCTCCTATCCAGTGTGCAGTGCCAGCCTGAGCCACTTGCTCATAGAAGGAAGAAGAGGAAGGAAACTGGTAATTGGAGGTGCTTGTCCTAAGGTATTTGTTGTGAGAAACTAAAGAGGGCCCAGTGCATTAATACATATCTCTGAAATCATCAAAGAATCACAATCTCAACTTCTGTGGGCTACCTGGGAGGTCCTGGCAATGTAACTCCATACTGAACCAAAACTAGCCACAGCAAAGCTTTCAGATCTGTCTTGTGTTGTCCCCTTTATTTCTCCAACAGAAAGGGGAGAGGGACTGAAATCATCTCCTTAAATGCAACTGTATCTAGAATGTGGATTTATTAAATTAGAATAGAGCTTTCTTAAAAAAAAAAAAGGAAAAACTATCTTAGGAATATGTTTGTGTGTGTGTGCGCAGCATGCATCTGCTCCTGATACTTCCGGCACACAGCAAGCAGCCAGAAAAAAAAAGCCAGATGTTTCCCCTAACCTAAAAGGCCATGTTGCCTTGTGGCCTCTCAACAGTTATAAGGACTGAGGAGAATTATTTCCAAAACCAATGCTTAACTGTAGCCTGACCTTCATGCCTCCATGACATAATACGTAATAAGGTGGTAATGATTCCAAGCACTCCAGTGAAGTCATGTACACCCACTAAAAAAAAAAAAACCCCACACAATGTGTACACTCAAGGTCATTGGTTTTTTGTTTGCGCTGCTTTTTGTTTGTTACTATTAATATCCCTCCCATATAGTCTTATCCCTTTTCTGACCTTTTCTTAATGGCTTTCTGAGAAGGCCTCTCTCCTACCAGTGCACTAGTCACTTATGATGTATCTGTAGGGCATGGAGCCCTGGAAGACAAGATAAATTAGCCCATACTATATATCTTGCATCCTAGGCAGAAGTCTGCACCAAACTACACCTCTCTATGGCTCTTTCCTATATAGATATACCTGAGCTTTACAAACATCAACTGAATGTTTGTATCCTTGTTGTCATGGTGAAACAACTGCATTTTCCAGGCATCTGGCATGTTAAAAAGATAGCCCAAGGAAGAACGTCACAGCTATGGAGAGATATCGGTAGAGTCAGATACAGTTATCTGGAGGATTGACCTCCCTCTCCCCCTCCATTCTCTTCTGTGCCTGTTTCCCAAGAGGGCTGATCAGGAGAAAAGAGGAATGTCTATTTGGTAACAGGACATAATTACCTTCTGCACTGTTTACAGAAAACAGGCTGGGTACTACAAACAGACTGAACAGCACAGCACGAAGCCTGCTCAAAACACTAAGCTGCAGCATTCAACTTGGTAATGATTCAGGCCTCCAGGGAAGATGGAGCACAAGGGTCAACAATTAAAACAACGTTAGTTAAAAAGCATGTGTGTTAAGATCGTGGCGGGAAGAACATGACATTTTTTCATACATCTCAGAAAAGTATAGAAATACAATATGGTCTCTGTAGAATGCTCGTTTTTTTAGATGCAAAGTAGGCTGTGACCATGAATAGTTATGAATTATACTTAGTTAATGTTGATGCTGTGCTCTTCAAAGGCTTTTTCTTTTGCTGCCATGCTGGGATGCCCTAGAAATTAAACCAAAAAAAAAGATGTGGGCAGGAACAAAAGAGCTCAGCCAGCTGCCAGTTTTGTTTGGAACACTAGGAGCGTGGTCCTAGAAAGCAGGAAATTGCTGCTACGCAGTTGGAGTCAGTTCTTTCATTCAGTGTTAGAACAAGGCTTTCTATCAGGGTTCCTACATGCGGGACAACTTAACAAACTGAGAATGGCTGTATTCAGCCAGACTGCAGTACATCTAGCTAAGCATCCTGACAATAGTAAATCCTTTGGAAAGATTATAAAAATGGGACCAGAAGACATTGATGCTTCCCAAGATTATTCTCTCAAATGGCAACCTAACAGCACTAGGAGTGCCATTTTGAGTTGGGCTGGAGAGCAAGCTTGAGCAATGGGCTGTTAAGTGTCTGTGTTGCTTAACTGTGAGCATGCCCTGAGGTATGGTTTTGGCTCAGGCACTATTTTGTGCCAAGGACCATTCTCATTGGCTGAATGAACAAGACTGCGTCATGTCCAACTTCAGTTTTCTGCAGCTTTTCCTCTTACCATTAAGTCCAGTGCATTCCTCACTTACAGAAAGACAGTTCTTGGCCTGCATAGTTTACAGCCTGTGAAAAATCATGCACAAAATACGAGAGAGGACTAAAGACTACAGTCACCTTGGTGGTGTCCCTCAGGGGTCCGTATTGGGACAAATACTGTTTAATATCTTCATCAATGACATAGTGGGACTGAGTGCACCCTCAGCAAGTTTGCAGACGTCACCAAGCTGAGTGATGCGGTTGACACACCTGAGGGACAGGATGCCATCCAGAGGGACCTGGACAAGCTCGAGAAGTGGGCCCGTGTGAACCTCATGAGCAGTTTTATATCTTGTAAACTAATTGGCAATAACAGGATCAACACAGCCTAAGGCATTCTCAGGGGCACCAAAGCTGCCTGAGAAATACCTCATCCCTTTCATTCTACATTTGGGCGGCATGGGAAAAGGAGGCAGCGGGGAGGTGAGGCCATCCGTGATGTTTTCATGATCAGCCAACACACAGTGCTGTTCAGGGTATTTCTAAGATAGGGAAATTGAGCCAAAGGGCATCTTAAAGACATCTGTAAAACACATTTACCCATATTCACTTCTGCACTGTGTCCAGAACTGAAGTTGAGAGAAGTCCCTAAAAATATGTTTACTGTATCAACTGAAGAAGTTTCTGTGGTTGAGGCCATGTGGTGACGAGTGCAGTGACCACATGCACAGAGAAACATTTCATGCACAGGCAAATAATTAGGCCTCCAGTCACCTGGCTAGCAAACAGAGGTAAGAGTTTTGGCAGACAAAGCAGAGAAGACTGTATTACAACATGAACACAAGCTGCACCTTCCTTTGATTTCAATGCAGTTCTTCATATTCATCAGGAATGTGATGGTGAGTAATGGCTCTTGTAACTCATCTTTGATGTTGGATCAAGCTGCTATGCATATACTCTTCTAGTGAAGTGCAGAAGTCAAGGTGCTGACATTATTTTCTTTCAGTTGTCACATGTGTGTTCCTCTGAGGGAATCTTAAAAAAGGAAATGAAGGGAGCCTTTCATCCCTATGATTGTATATCATCCCAAAGGCCTGTGCTCAGTGCTGCCCAGGAGCTATAAGTCAAATGATTCAAATTTGCTGTACATAAAAAAATGTGCATCTTTTTGAAGGGCTTGTTTCTGAAGTGCAATCAAGTTTCTACATATGAGGTAAAAAGGGTTTAGGAGATTAAGTCTCCTGTGCATTTTGTATTTGGGGCCATAAAACCACAGATCTGCTCTTTGATTTTACAATTGCCACACACGATATATGGAACTCGTGCACAACGGCATGGCCATGGATACATGCTCATATAGGCTCTAATAGATGCGTACCCAATACATACCCTGCCAAATCTCTAAATTTGTCTGTAGTAGCATTATGCATTAATTTTGCCTTCCATAAGCAAAAATGGATCATAAAACATGAAGATAAAGATTGGCAAATCCCATCTCTAAAGGGGACAAGGGGAGACACCGTTTCAATAGGATGCCGAATTGAAAACCATACTGAGTGTGCAACAGTTTTACACATTACTTTAAAATATACTGGAAAAAAAAACTCGAACATGATTTTGACCACGCACATGCTTGTCCTTATGGACACGAATGTTGGTATGCTTTTACCATATTCCGCTCATTACTCATAACGTGCTTCTGGGCCGACTTTGAATTCCATTCCAGTTTAGCTTTCCAATTCAAAATTGAAATTCAACAACCATCTTTTCCATTTCGGCCTCCAACTAAACTATCTCCTCACGTTTATAACACAGGCCCTTACATAATTAAAAATACAGGGCAACAGCGAGTTCTCTTTAACCCCAGTTGGTCCCTAAAAAGAGTGGAACTAGCGCTACACATTAATAAGTCAGCAATTAGACAAGACTGTTCTACCTTTCTGGGAGTTGCTCACACTGGCTGGCTAGCATGGTTACATGGATGATCTTTTAACAATAAGCAATCCCAGTGCATACAACAGGATACCACCAGGTTATTTGGAACAGGATGAGGAGTACTAAATAGCATAGACACTGAAGCCCTAATGAACAAACTAACTGCTACTATCGACGATCTAACCAAATTGGAACGCCCACTAAGGTCATCTTTATCAGCCTTGGGAGCAAGTCACTGGCTCCTATCAGACATTTTACCTTATTGGGAATGAATTGAAGAAAATGGTCATCAATTAATTGTAAAAGCCCCCGGAGCAACCCAAGGTAGTAACTCTCTTGCCTTGAGTTGCATCCAAGCACAACTGTGGATACAGTCTATAGCAGCAGCCATTATTAGAGAAGGAGAAGGAGGGACCCTACCTGCTGAAATTCGTAAATTGATTTGGGACAATGCCTCAGAATTTGAAAAGGAGTTTCAATCATGGTGGCAATTAATCAACTTCACTTGCCACGCAGAAAGTGATAAGATTGTCACCTTTGTCCTCACGATACGCAATGCTTCGGCGTACAATCATTGTGTTAGGACTGAATCACAATGGAACCATACTCTATGCCTTAGAGCATAGAGTGTGGGCCCATCAAAAAGAGGAAAAGTGGCAAACAATTGATGTAAATGCATGCATTGTGTGAGAACAACAAGGTTTCATTTGTGAAAGTAATACTCTTGAAGCTCAAGACATCTGTTTAGACACGGAACAAAACATTTGCCACTTTGAAATCCATCCAAACGAGGTTCCTGAAACCATAGTCATATATGTTGGAAAAGGACATGTCTGCATGCGAACATTGTGTGAATCCTTATCAATAGATGACTTTGCTTATAACATAACCAATCGGCTCAACTTAGGTGCATGCAACTTTTCTATGATTATTGGTTGTGATTTTAATTTCTCTGTACCAATAACTACTCATGATGATTTGTCTTTTGATTACATGTTATATCGCGAGCTACAACCCACGCCTATTGGAATGAATCTAACTATAATCAAACAACTCGTTCACCAGCCTGATTTAATCAGCCTCCTACAACAAGCCCGAGAAACCGGACAGAAGACTCTAATCACAGTCCATCGAGATGCTGAAGAAATATATCGAGTGTTAAAAAGAGTCAAAAGAGATGGAGAACATGGATGGTGGAAAGTCCTGTTTGGAGGGTCTCCAACGGCAACTGGAACACTAAACCGGGTGTTGCACCCTATTGTGATTTTACTGATTGCTGTTATATTGTGCTTGTTGTTAAACGTTGTTTTATATATTAGAGTTTGGAGAATGGCTAAACAAGTTATATTTCTGCAAAAATTTCCCCGTGTGTATAATGTCACTTAACCACATTTAATGAAACTCTAAGAGACTAACCAAACACAAAATTTCCCTCAAATTATAACTGGATTGCAGCATTCCCTGTTTATAGGCATAGAGGAAAGAGGGAACCACAGTGCCACTCTATGGATGAGATAAATTGACTTTAGTCACGGGGCGGATTGTGGTGGTGCAACCACCCCCCCTTTTCTTTGGCCACTCGGTGCTTGGTGTGATTTCACCCCCACCTGGGCCACGTAAAATACAATGGACCAGAACATTATGTCAACCCATTAATACCTGAGCCACATAATGGTCCAACACAAAAGAAAGAAAAAAAGTGAAGGGTGATGCGCCAGAATGCTATGGCAACCCTGTAGCGCACTTGGCTCCTGTGACTCCTATCACTTGGAAACAATAACAGTAATCGATCACTCCTGACAATATATGGATCGTGGCCCAAAGAGGGGGGGTGATACCAGAACTTCAAGATCTAGCAAGTTCTGGGTTTGCGCAACTGGCGGAAAGTACCAGAATATCCCATTTTCCGAGTTGGGCCGGAGTGGAAAAGTACCTGACGAAACCCTATAAGTAGCGATTCTAGCAAGACCCTTTGAGCTCTCCTGGATCACAGCAGGTTGTGACCAGCATCTCCCCTGACTTGGGACGTCACTCGGGCAGACACCTCAAGGATTAAAAGGCCAGGGTGAGTCAACCCTCTCGAGTCTCAGTTATTGCCTGCTGAGGAATGCCGATGCATTGTGAGTATTTACTCCAAACTCGAGAAGAAGGAAATTTTAACTATAGACTAGCCTCTCTTTCATCCACCTCTCTATCCATGTGTCTCTACTATACACATTAGCTCTTACGAGCATGGATGTTCTTATACTTTACTGGATCCAAATACTTTCTGTCCATTTGTCTGTGTGCACGTAAGGAGTCAAAAGGGGCACCCATCGGCTCACTGGAGTCGCCCGCTGCAAAGGGATCTTTGGTCCTAGCAGTTAAAGACTCGTGTGTATGTGTGCAACCCCTCAAGTGGTGTGTGTTTACATGTTGTGCTCATATGCATATGTATTGATTTGGAATACCTTATAGTAAGTTAGTGTGAATCTTGTCATTTTCAAATATGTAATTAAGTCACTGTTCAATTATTTTGTTAAATCATCTTGTAAATCCTTAAATTGGTTAAAGATTAAGTGCTGCTAAAATCTTGATCTACCTCAAATCATTAATAAATTTTGAATTGCTGCTAAATCATAAATATTTCCATCCGTGACATTTCCACAAAAATCCCACTGAATGAAAGCCTTTCAAAGTGATGACATGCATGCAATTACAGACTTTGTATTTACAGAGTCAGGGAAGGTCCCTCCAGCACGCTTAATTAGAGGTTATGATAGGATATGGTTACAAACATTCAGCTTTATCCAGACACTTCCCAAATCCCAAGCCTCTCTTGCTAAAATGCCCTGGGTTTTTTAATTGTGGTGTTGTGCTTGCATGTGATGATGTGACAGGATCACTGCTGAGGCTGTGCTTTTTTTTGGAGATCACAGAAGCTGCACAGCAATTCCAAAATGTGTAAACATGCTCAGTGTCACTTCTCAGCCTGATACTCAGCTTCATTTGTAAGAGAAGCTCTTATTCTTGCCCAATAAATGTTGTCTTTTGTACTCGCACATATCTCAATTTACCGTATCCTGGGTGGAGTAGCTCAAAAATAATATAAGAAATATTTTTTGGTCCTAGTACATTGAGCCGAAGTAACAGTAGGGTGAAGGAATGTACCAAGCAGGCCTTTATAAGGCTAACACGGAACATGAAGATTGCAATGGGCTATTAGCAATACTAGGCACTGCCTAGATAGTTCAAGAATTTTACCCACTGATAATTTACAAGAGCACTCCTGTTGCTTGAATTTCAGTAGACATCTGTTCTTGGTTACTATGTCATCTGAGAGCTGCTAAATCTTTTTGGTTTACTCCTTCTGTAAAATAGATGTTTAGGATCTCACAGATTCAGTTTGGATGAAACCTGTAATTTGAAGACAGTCAAACCACTCTAGCACAAGCTTTTCATTTAGCTGATCTAATATCAAAGTTATTCTGTAATTTACCAAACTTTTTGAGTTATTGTTGCATTGGGTTTGCATGGCAAGGTTTTGATAGAAGGGGGGGGCTACAGGGGTGGCTTCTGTGAGAAGCTGCTAGAAGCTTCCCCTATGTTCGATAGAGCCAATGACAGCCAGCTCCAAGACGGACCCACTGCTGGCCAAGGCTGAGCCAATCAGTGATGGTGTGCAACAGCAGCTGGAAGAGAGGAGTGAGAATATGCAAGAGAAACAACTCCACAGACACCAAGGTCAGTGAAGAAGGAAAGGAGGAGGTGATCCAGTCGCCAGAGCTGCGATTCCCCTGCAGCCCGTGATGAAGACCATGGTGTGGCAGGTTGTCCTCCTGCAGCCCATGGAGGTTAATGGTGGAGCAGATATCCACCTGCAGGAGGCTGAGACCCTGTAGAAAGCCTGTGCTGGAGCAGGCTCCTGGCAGGACCTGTGAACCCATGGAGAGAGGAGCCTGTTAATTCTTCAATATCCACTTAACATTTAATGTGAATAGTACTAGTGAGTCTTGTGAAGTTTTCTTTACAGAAGAGCTGTGCACATGCAAAAGTGATGGCAAGATTCAGGCCTAAGCTGACCTCAGTGCCTGGGAAGGTTATGGAGCAGATCATCCTGAATGCCATTACCTGGCACACGCAGGACAACCAGGGGATCAGGCCCAGTCAGCATGAAAGGCAGGTCCTGCTTGATGAACCTGATCTCCTTCTATGACAAGGTGACCCGCTTGGTGGATGAGGGAAAGGCTGTGGATGTTGTCTAATTGGACTTTAGTACGGCCTTTGACACTGTTTCCCACAGCATTCTCCTGGAGAAACTGGCTGCTCATGGCTTGGATGGGTGTACTCTTAGCACTGGTGAGGCCCCACCTCGAATACTGTGTTCAGTTTTGGGCCCCCTCACTACAAGAAAGACATTGAGGTGCTGGAGCATGTCTAAAGAAGGGCAACGAAGCTGGTGAGGGGTCTAGAGCACAAGTCTTATGAGAAGCAGCTGAGGGAACTGGGATTGTTTAGTCTGGAGAAAAGGAGGCTGAGGGGAGACCTTATTGCTCTCTACCACTACCTGAAAGGAGGTTGTAGCGAGGCGTGTGTCAGTCTCTTCTCACAAGTAACAAGCGATAGGACAAGAGGAAATGGCCTCAAGTTGTGCCAGGGGAGG
>VFFE01007702.1:249316-262595 GCA_008921705.1 Burhinus oedicnemus
GACTCTGTCTCTGCGTCTGCCTTTGATCCCGATCCTGAATCCAGATCCGGAATCCAGTTCCCGTCCGTCACCGAGTCCAGTCTGGGACTTCCCCAGCGCCTGCTGGTGACGTGATTGTCATCCTGGGAGCTTGATACGGTTTTGTATATATTTCATTATTTTTCTTTTTATTATTTTATTATCACTATTTCATTAAA
Source organism: Burhinus oedicnemus (assembly GCA_008921705.1). Lineage (NCBI taxonomy): Eukaryota > Metazoa > Chordata > Aves > Charadriiformes > Burhinidae > Burhinus > Burhinus oedicnemus. Next base: position 249,514 of record VFFE01007702.1, read on the forward strand.
GTAGTTTAGTTCCTTCTAAACTCTTAAGTCTCTTTTTCTCTCTCTTTCTTGCCTCCTGAGTGGAGCAAGAGAGAGAGAGCATCTGTCGTTCCACCGGATTGGGCCAATCTGGCCCAAACCACGACAATAACAAACCCAAGCCACACTGGTTATTATAGACTCGGAGAATGATCGCTTCTGTGAGAGGCTTCTCTGTGGCTAAGAATCCATCCTGGGCATTAGAGATAACTTTGTATCCTGCCTATGCCATTCATTCCTGTGGTTGGTAGAATTTGTTTTGAAACTGGACAAAATTTGTCTACAAGTAATTTTATTTCAGAGAGTGACAGAGATACAGCGGATCTACAGATTGTTGAATGGAGCTGCCAGGCTGTTTAAACAAACAAACCAAAACTGAACACAACAGCAGAAGCAATTGTAATTTTGATGTTTCTTTGTGATATAAAATCTTTAGCTCTTATGATTCTTTCTTAGCTAAAGAGCAATTATGCTGCTACAGGAGGAGTATTGTTCAGGAAATTAAATTTCTCTAGATATTTAGTGCCATTTTTCAGTTGTTAGCTCTCTCAAGCAGCTATGCATTTCCAATTTATGTGCTCATGCCAGTCGAACAGCTGGAAAAAACCATCCTTTTATCTGGCTTCTTGTCTACATGAAAGTACACAAATTTACGGTACCTGTTATGTCTGTGGAAATACAGCTTACCTCCATTGTCTTTGAATGTATGGAAATGTGCAGTTGAGAAAAGGAAACCACAGTGTGAGTGGGAGACGGGAGGATTCTTCAGTGGGTAGGTGAAGGTGGAAGAGAATTTGGCTCCTAGAAACTGATTCTAAGAGGGAAGAATTTCACCACTGAAAACATTTTAAATTACAAATATATGTTTTTGGAGGAAGATGTTAGAAAAATCCCAAAGATAGCACTATAAAGCTGTGACTTAAGTACCTGGAACATGCAAAACTAAAAAAAGTGACAGTGGACGTAGTTTTAAAATTAAAATATGCTTTCTGTTCCTAAACATGCACATACACACACACACACACACTTCCTTTTTCTCTCTCTTTTTATCTTTACAAAGTCTCAGGATTATTTCTGGTTTTACATTAGCTTTGTAGAACAATGAGCTACACCAATTTAAACAAAGCTTCTCTTTAAAAAAAGCATCACACAGCCGAATAGATGAAAAACTAGAAAGTAATGATTCAGTAATGTTTTTCTAAATCTTTCACACTTTGTAAACTCTTACTCTTCAGACTCTAAGGAGACATCACAGTGTCATTCTTTTCAACATTCTAATTTCTTTCCATGCATACAGGGAGTCTGATCCTGATTTTTTTTCACCCAGGTTAAACTGAGAAAATATTAAAGATCATCTTTAAGATGAAGGATTTATATCTTATATTGAAGTTTCACATGCAAAATTGCTAACATAAGCTATAAAAACAGGTGCTTGCAAATTGATAGGTTGAGCCTGCTGCTGGTAGCAACAGTTATGTTTATGAAATGTAACAATTGCCAGACCTTCTGTTGGGAAGATAAGAAACAGGAAGGCTATTGCTTTTGATATTTCAGTTCTTCCCTTTTTTTTTTTTTTTAATAAGCAATATATTTAGCCTGTATATATAACATTAAATGTGAAATTTATTGTAAGCTAGGATAGCAATATTTGGAGTGCACATGTGCCCACATGCTTTAAATTTTTCCGGTTTTCCTCAAATAACCAGAACTAAATTTACCAGCAGTTTTGATGTAGGTAACAGCTATGATGCCATTTAAGAAGGGATGCACAGACAGGAAGGGATTGATAGCAGAATACTTTTGCTTTCACCAAAGCAGCTGGTATTAAATGTGTTGGGGACTGTTATACATGGAAACTCATTTGTTTGAGGAGATTTAAGGTATTTGATCTTACCTTCTTTATAATAAATATTTCAAAGAATGTTTACTTTCCTCTATATTTTTTCTGCCCAATAGCCACAGCTCCCACCCTGATTCGATACTGAAGCAAACATTTACATTATGATAGTAAGTATGATACCATAAATTTGATTTCTTCCTTCAAACACTTGGATGTGATTTGGAAGAACAGTTGGTCAAATCTATATGTCATGATGATATTGATTTGTCAACCTGCAATGCTTCATGAAATATGATTAAAGACTCTTCAGTCACCTTTGTTATGGAAACTATCTCTTTGCATTGTTTAACTCAGAAGAAGAGATGGGATAGGAGAACATAGGATGGGATATAGACATTCTTGAGCTGGCTGTACCAGCATTAGTTGGACACTATGAAATTCAATGGCACATATACATACTCCACTCTAAATGGTACAGATCCAAGGTGTCAGAGGCTGATGTAGTCTTTTATTTTTGCTTTAAAGGATAGTTTTTTCAGTGACAAAGGAGCAAACTACCCCAGTTGTTGCTGTGATACTTCTGTCCTCTTAATACATGTGGCTGACATAATATGATGGGAAATGTCATGTTCATTGGATGTAAATTCCAGAAATGGAAGAGTATATCATGTACCTGAAGACTTCATTAAAAGGGTTATTTGAAAGCAAAAAGTTATTCTGGAGTTGAGATGTGGTTAGGAAGACTTTCAGTACAAAAATATATAAAAGAAATTTTTGTGTTTCACTTAGTTATCTGTAATGCAGTATATATAGCGTCTCTTCTTACTATTTACCCTATTCTTTGCTCAAGCATTTGGGAGAGATTATTATAACTGTACAACATAAGATCTATTTTAAATTGCTTTCGTATTGCTTATGTACAACTGAAAGTGTATATATTAGTGTGTTCGTGAAACTCTTGGGAGCTGCAAGAATGACTTCCATGATAGCTAATTTCTGAAGGATCTTTTTTGCAATGTTCCTTCTCTCCTAATTTATCAGTTGTTCCTTACATTAAGTTCCTGGGGCCGAGGGGGGAGGGGGAATCTGTGGATTAGATAGGCACTGTACTGCTTAAAAACTTCTGTGTTTTATTATCCATTAAAGAAGTAATCAAAACTCTCTATATTGGAAATCAGATAAAAATTTGATTTAAAATTGTCTCCAGTTTTTCTTTCTGCCTTTTAAAGATGCACTTGTATTTCATTTTTAATTACTGCAGATTGTGAACCAACCATTAAACTTTTTAATATCTGTTTTTAGAGGAAATATTATAAAATTGTTATTAGCATCATCAATGTAAGTTTGATACTACAGCAATACAGACTAACAGTCCTAATTTCAAACTAAATGTGTCTTAATGTCTACCACTTGCTCTCTCATTGTCTTCCCCCTGTCAGAGCAATACCTCAAAGACTAGATTTTGTCTTCTGTAGTCAGAGCAAGAAAAGCTTTTTCAAATGTTAAACCACTGAAATGTGTGAATCCTGAGCCATAATTTTGCAGTTATTCACTTACTATACCAGCAAAGTATCTTTAAAACAACAGCTAGAATTCTAAATTTTGGTTATTTTTTTTTAGGAACTGAGTGTTAGAGATGATGAAAGCAAGGAGATTGGATCTTATCAGAGTAACATGTAATAAAAATAGAAGCTGGGGAAAAGATGCTCTTCAGATTTATTTCTTTGCAACTTGGTAGAGTATTGTATGTAGTGAAAATAAGTGGGAACTACGGTTTACATAGTGCTGAAATAGAAAAGAAAGAAAATTTGCTATTTCATTTATTTTTGAACTCAGAATTATGATCTTGGGGCTGCCAAAATGTAACTCTTCTCAGGCATCTTCTCGTGGGTCTAGGCTGTTTTCAACAGTGTGTTCCCTGACTCAGCTGCCAGTTAAGAATAATGAAGACCAGCACTTTCTTAGCACTTTTATTGCACATTTCTTTATTTCAAAAGCATTATAAGCATGAGAAAATCCTCATGTTACCTTTGGGAAATCAGTTAGTGAGCAAGTAGTGTTATTTTCTTTTTATGTATAGAAAAACTTGCACATAAAGGGATGGTGCAACTGGCCAAAGCTACAGAACAAACCAGTAATAAAACTGAACAGAATTCAAGAGTTTTGGGCTCCTGGTTTTGTGTCTAGCCAATAGTACCTGCTAGAAAGCCATAGGTGGAGCTTTGAAAAAAAAAAAAAAAGCCTCAAGGTTACCTCAACCTTTAAAAATAATCTTAGTATGTCAAGGAGAATTTTACTGACCAGATCTGAGAAGGTTTTTTATTAGTGGGAGTTAAATGCCTAACTGTTGTTATGCATCTGGACTCACACTGAACCTATGTTTCTATCATACTGACTCAGTCTCATAGAACTCTATCTGACTGCAGCATCTGTTACAAAGAAAAGCATATTTAATTAGTGTGGAAACCAAAACTGAGACAGTATTTAAGCTCAGATCTATCAGTGGGAGAAATCAGGGAAATTTGTGAGGTTAAGTGGACATTAGAAGCCTTAATGTTTTGTGACATCCAAGCCTTGGCTTTTAAGAGAGTCTTCTATTCTGGTTACCAGTGTCACCAATTTCTATGTCGCTATATATAATCAGGAATCATTTTGGAGAACAACTTAGAAATAATTCTGTTGGTCAAGATTTGCATCGACTACCATCATACCAGAATACTTGCATAATAGTATTTCTTAATACTTGTGGAAGACTTCAAATCTCATACTTATCTCCAGCCCCTCATCTCCTAAAGAAAAGGATTATTTTAATTTATGCCTAGCATTAAGTGGATGATTTAGATCTGATGCACTGGTAGACTATGGAGGACAGCAGGTACTGCATCCAGTCTAGCATTAGCCAGACTGAAATCCTTTTAAAAATCAGAATTTTGATCAAATGCTACCATTTTATTCAGCAGAGGTAAAATTTCTAATTTTTCAATAATAAAAATGACATATTTGCCCTTTGATATCATTAATTATATAGCATAGATTAAAAACAGACATTACTGTAAACTGTGGATTAATAGTGTATGTGTGCATATATTTTCTAGCTTAAGAAAAAAATCTACAATTACTGTTTAAATTAGGCTTTTTGAAATAGTTACTTTTAATCATTTGATATATCTGAAAAAAATCTAAAACATGGTATAGCCCTCTGACTGCAGGGTTATATAATTAGAATATAAAGTTTGAGATAAACTTTTTAAAACTCAGGTAACAGCAGATAATAGTCTGAGCTGAGGTTATTTTTTACCTCTGCTGAACTTTTTATGGTTCCTGTCATACCATTCTTCCAGCTTGCCAAGACCCTGTGAATGGCAGCCCTCCAGTATATCAGGTGCTCCCACCATTCTGGTGTCATCTGCAAACTTGCTGAGGGTGCATTATATCTTACTGTCCAGATAGTTGTTGAAGGTGTTAACGAGTCTTGGCTCCAATATTGACTTCTGGGGAACTCTGTTCTTACCTAGCTGCTGCTTAGATTTGGAAGCACTGCCCACTACCTTTTGAGTCTGATGGTCCAACCAGTTTATTGTCTGCCTTGTAGTCCACTCATCTAGTCCATATATTTCCTGCTTGGCTACAAGGTTTCAATGAAAGACTCAAAAACCTTGCTGCTGCTCTCTTGTCTTTCACAGAGCCAGGAATTTCTTCATGAAAGGGAATCAGGTTCGTCATGCATTATTTGCCCTTAGTAAATATATGCTGACAGTCCCAATCTCTTCTTGTCCTTAGAAATTACTTCCAAGAGCACTGGCTCAATAATCTACCCAGGATCTGAGATGAGGCTGGAGCAGCCTGTAGTTCCCTGTAGTTCCCTCTTCCTCTCCCTTTTAAAAATGGTCTTACCATTAGACCTTTTCAGGTCACTGGGGACCTCCGCTGATCGCCACAACTTTTCAAATACGATAAATAGAACATGGCCTCACAATGACATTGACCAGCTTTGTGAGCACCGCTGGATGCATCCCACGTGGTCCCAGGAACTTGAACGTGACTGATCTACCTAAGCAGAACCTAACTTGATATTTCCCTACAGTGGGTGGTACCCTCTACTCCCCCAAACTTTCCTTCTGAACAAGGTGACCTGGGAGGCCTGAGAGCAAACCTTGTGTAGAAGACCGTTACTAAATGTGGTTTGTCTCGACATTGCTGTTGCACCCTCACTCCCCAACCTTAACATCCAGCCTCAGAAGACACCACCCTCATGGCCTGCAGAGAAATACCTCTGTGCGCTTGCGCAAGGGCCAGGGCGCGAAAAAGGCAGACGACGGCTCCTTGAGGAGACAGCAAGTATAGCACGAACTGCACGTACACAATCGCGATCTGCGCATGAGCATGGGACCCCTATAAAAGGAGCGCATGCGCTCCGGTGGGGGGCTTTTTCTCCTTCCTGCTTTTCTTCTCCTGTATCTCCTGGAACCTGCTTCAACAAAGCCTTCGACGCGTGAAAATCATAGCCAGAGCTAACAGAGCATCACCGGACTTGGAGTGGTGGTAGCTAGACTTGAACACTCTCTTTCTCTCTTTCTCTCTTTCTTCCTCTCTTTCTCTTTCTCTCTTTCTTTCTCCTCTTTGCTCTTCCCCACTCTCCCAGTTACCTCTCTATATGGTTCTTCTCGCACTGTTCGTTGAAAATAAAGCTGAAGGGTTGTGCGACATTTGACTTAGTTGAGTGTCTTAATCTCGTCCCTGGAGATCGTAATGAAACCTCCCCGACATTGGATCGGGACACCTTGCCAGTAAAATAAGGCAAAGAAGGGTTTGAATACTTCATCCTTTTCCATGTTCTTCATCACTTGGTTGCCTACTCCATTCAGCAGCAGGCCCACATTTTCCTTTTTCTTCTTTTTGCTTTTGATGTACTTTTCTGTTGCGCTTCATCTCCATTGTGAGATTTATCACCAGCTGAGCTTTGACTTTACTGGTGGCATTCCTGATGCATGGCAAGGTTTTGGTAGCAGGGCGGCTGCAGGAGTGGCTTCTGTGAGAAGTTGCCAGAAGCTTTCCCCATGTCCAACAAGATGGACCCGCTGCTGGCCAAAGCTGAACTAATTGGTGACGGTGGTAGCACATCTGTGATAACATATTTAAGAAGGGGGAACAAACTGCTGTGCAACAGCAGCTGGGAGAGAGGAGTGAGAGTATGTGAGAGAAACAACCCTGCAGACACCAAGGTCAGTGAAGAAGGAGGGGGAGGAGGTGCTCCAGACACTGGAGCAGAGATTCCCCTGCAGCCCATGGTTGTTGTGGTTTAACCCCAGCCAGCTACTAAGCATCACACAGCTGCTCACTCACTTCCCTCCAGTGGGACGGGGGAGAGAATCAGAAGAGTAAAAGTGAGAAAACTCGTGGGTTGAGATAAAGACAGTTTAATAGGCAAAGTCACGCACACAAGCAAAGTAAAACAAGGAATTTATTTTCACTACTTCCCATTGGAAGGCAGGTGTTCAGCCATCTCCAGGACAGCAGGGCTCCATCATGTGTAACGGTTACTTGGGAAGAAAAAACACCATAACCTCTTCCTTCTTCTCTCCCCAGATTTATATGCTGAGCATGATGTCATGTGGTATGGAATATCCCTTTGGTCAGTTGGGGTCAGCTGTCCCAGCTGTGTCCCCTCCCAACTTCTTGTGCACCCCCAGCCTACTCGCTGATGGGGTGGTGTGAGAAGCAGAAAAGGCCTTGACTCTGTGTAAGCACTGCTCAGCAATAACTAAAACATCCCTGTGTTATCAACACTGTTTCCAGCACAAATCCAAAACATAGCCCCATGCTAGCTACTATGAAGAAAATTAACTCTATCGCAGCCAAAACCAGCACAATGGTGAAGACCATGGTGAAGTAGGTTGTCCCCCTGTGGCCCATGGTGAAGCAGATATCCACCTGCACCCTGTGGAGTACCCCACACTGGAGCAGGTTTGCTGGCAGGACTTTTACTGGAGCAGTCTGGTCCTGAAGGACTGCAACCCCATGGAAAGGACCCATGCTGGAGCAGTTAATGAAAAACTGCAGCCCATGGGAAGGAACCATGCTGGAGAAGTTCATGGAGGACTGTCTCTCATGGGATGGACCCCACGCCGGAGTGGGGGAAGAGCGTGAGGAGGAAGGAGCAGCAGAGACAATGTGTCAAACCGCAACCCCCATTCCCATCCCACTGCACCGCTCAGGGGGAGGAGGTAGAGAAAATTGGGAGTGAAGTTGAGCCAGGGAAGAAGGGAGGGGAAGGTGTTTTAAGATTTAGGTTTTTATTTCACATTATCCTACTGATTTGATTGGTAATAAATGATCAAAGGGATGGACCACCCCTCCTATGAGGAAAGGCTGAGAGAGTTGGGGTTATTCAGCCTGGAGAAAAGAAGGCTCCGGGGAGACCTTATTGAGGCCTTTCTGTACTTAAAGGGGGCCTACAAGAAAGATGAGGACAAACTTTTTAGCAGGGCCTGTAGCGATAGGACAAGGGGTAATGGTTTTAAACTGAAAGAGGGTAGATTTAGACTAGATGTAAGGAAGACATTTTTCACAGTGAGGGTGGTGAAACACTGGAACAGGTTGCCCAGAGAGGTGGTAGATGCCCCATCCCTGGAAACATTCAAGGTCAGGTTGGACAGAGCTCTGAGCAACCTGATCTAGTTGCAGATGTCCCTGCTCATTGAAGGGGGGTTGGACTAGATGACCTTTAAAGGTCCCTTCCAACCCAAACTATTCTATGATTCTAAATTAAATTAATTTCCCCAAGTTGAGTCTGTTTTGCCCATGACAGTACTTGCTGAGTGATCTCTCTGTCCTTATCTTGAACCACAAGTTCTTCATCATATTTTCTCTCCCCTGTTGAGTTGAGGAGGGAGAGTGATAGAGTGGATTGGTAGGCACCTGGCATCCAGCCAAGGTCAACCCACCACACCTGAAAAGCCAGGTGACACTTCCATATTCCTCCTTGGAAATTTATTTCTACTTCCACCTTCTGTACTTTTGTTTTTTTGCATTTAATCTCTATCACAAGTTCTCTGTTCAGCCAATTTAGTGTCCTACTATTGTTTCTAAGCTCTTAATCACAGTTTATCCAGCATACTACAGGAAAGTGAGTCACTGGCTTGTAGCTGGATTTTTATGAGAAAATATTATTTTAGTTTTCAATCATTATTACATTCCTGTATGCATTTCATAAAAAGGAGGGATTTCTTAATGTGACTACACTCTCTTCTCTGTATTTGCATTCACATAATTTGGTGCTGTTGTGTTAAACTGAGTAGGAGAGACTGTTTTCTTGTTTCATAGCTGATTTAATTGTAAATATAAAGAGACTTGTAATTTACTAAATGATCTCTTTAAATAATTTCTCCTGATGATTCTTCCTACTCTAATGTCTTCCTTCATGTGTTGCTCACTTATCTGCTTAGGTGATTATTGATGCCAAGGTCTACAGCTGCAATGGCTCACCTTGCAGGGGAAATCTCAAAAAGTAAAAGGCTGCTTCTAATTATAATTGATTAAAGTTGCAGTGAGCTTAAGAATGGCAATTGCTATTAGACATAGCCAGAAAAAACACCATTTCATATAGGATGGGTGAAAGCTCACTCCAGTGACAATGAATCAGCTACAAACTGGAACCAAAAGGTAGATGAGCTGACAAAAATTAGGAAAATAAAAGTTGAGGATTCTTTAGATCCCACATGGTACCGATTGGGAGAATGGTTACATCAGAAACTAGGCCACACAGGTCGAGAAGCACTTTACTTTTCAGCTCAAAGCTGAGGATGGCCCCTTAGCGGGAAAACATCTGAAACTATCCTTACCGAATGCCCCCAGTGTAAATTAAAATTACAAACAGATCACCCTGCTAAAACACCGCCTTTGCACATCAGTGAAAGAAAAACCTTGTGGTCTACTCGGCAAATAGATTATATTGGTCCTTTAAAACCCTCTGCCAGGTATAAATATATCCTAACAGGTGTAGAAATAATATCTGGACTCCTTGCAGCTACCAAATGCTGACAAGCTAATGGACAAAATACCATCCGAGGCCTTTCTTCATGGTTTTTGATATTACCTGTCCCAGACTCCATCCAGAGTGATAATGGCTCACAATTTGCTACCAGAGAAGTGCAAGAATGGGCAAAACAAGAAGGAATAAAATGGGTATTTCATACACCTTACTATCCACAATCTAATGGTATAGTTGAATGAGCCAATGGATTATAGAAAAAATATCTTAAACCACATGAAGGACAATGGGACAACCACCTCTCTAAAATTTTACAACAAATAAATAACCAGTATGGACCCTATGGAAGTCCAACCACTTGAGCCTTTTCAGCATCTCCTCTGGAAAAAACCCTGAACAATGGGCATACCTGGTCTTTGTTAAAACTGGGACAGCCCATGATAGTAAAAATACCATCTGTGGGAACAATACCAGTAACTCTAAATAAACCACGAGGGTCTCTAGCATGGGATGCTATAGACAATGATGGAGTCGAGCGAAAAATCAGTACCAGATGGATTTATCCTGCAGCATAAAAGGGGTAACCTGTTTGGCCTTCCCCACCGAGACAGTTTTCTTTTTCTTTCTCTCTAACAGGAATGATGAACTCCATCAATGACATCGTGGGAATGAACAATGTCTCCAATGATCCCACTAACAGCACAGTGGAAGTGGTCCTTATCTTTGACATCAGCATCTTCACAGCATTGTGCCTACTCTTTCTCTCCCTCACCGCATTGATCTGCTGGGATATACATCAATGGCAACAATGATGATGACAAATATACGCCCCTTCCCCACTCTCTCTTTCCCTGCTCATTGGAGTAAGTATACTCACAACGGCCCACACACAAGATCTGTGGGACCATGCACTACTAACACACACTGGAAGTCTTGGAACACCACAAAGCAAGGCAGGCTAATTAACACGGACTCAGTGTGGTGTACTAAATCCAACTTTATTCACACGAGCTGCTGTTATATAGCTACAGATACAGATATGGATCTCAACTATGCAGCCAAACAGGGTGTTCACATACTTCGCTCTTTCTGTTCCCCATACATCCAGCATGTCCTGGTGTTCCAGGACATCAACATCTGGTCACGCACAATCAGTGTTCTGATTATGCTCCTTTCACATGCACCCACACACAGCTGTGTACTTTTGAACCCCTGTTATGGTCTGGCTGAGATCCAGTTCTACTTCTTTATCTATGTCCTTGTTCACTGCTTCTCAGGCCCATGCACGAGGCTGCTATCTGCCTTGCATTCCAAGGCATTTCTCCCTTCTTTGTTTTGCAGTGATGATTGTAAAATCAAAGCAGCCATCCCTCTTGCTTCTGTCTTTTGCATGCTGCTGATGGTTCGCCAGAAGATCTGTAAAACTACAAGGAAAATCACAAGGACAAAAATACCAATACCAATAAAAATCCATATTCGCAAGTTTAATCCTGAAAACCATGTTTTTGGATTGAGCCATGTCATGCTGTCTGCTAACTTGTCCATCACGCTCTCCTGCGAGTCAAAGTTTGTAATTGTGACAACTGCTGGGTTAAACTATTACTTAGAGTCTTAATTGCATCATTCCTATTAATCGTGAATGCTCCTTGCAAATGTGCCTTCACATGATCCCTCTCAGTATTTGATTTGTTCCATTTTAATGGTGTTACACATAAATTTTTGTCAGTGTGTTCCCAATCCCAATGCAATGTCATTCGTGTCATTAGTGCATTTTGTTTTTCTCCTATCCATAAAACTGCAGCTTCCAAAGCATCTAGTCTTGTTAAAATTTGCTGATCTATTGGAGTCTGGAAGCGCATATCAGCGGTGATATTAGACAGAGCTGCTCCTACCTCATGAGCTGCTTGAACAGACGTAACTAAAGAAGCAGTGGCTACAGAAGCACTCACTAAAATGATAATAGCAGAGACAATAAAGGCTATAAGCCAGCCAATAAATCGTTTAGATCGCTTCAAAGTTAATACTTGTTTTAACTGTTGTAGGCTACCTTCACCTTCCCATTCCCTAGTAAGGTTCACGGGAAGCCAAACTTCAGAACGCCATCGAATAGGCATTATATAAGTAAGGCTGAGAGCGGTTATATTATTATAACTAGCATATAAGGGTTGTGATACACTAACACAGAACGAATGATTACACTTAGTGATACTAATGTTAGATGACGCCACAAATGCATAAGGATGTGAAGTACAGATCATTGTAGACTGTATAGAGGCATTGCTCAAATGTAATGAAAACTGGTGATGTTGAGACCTATTATAATTGCCATGGGCAATGCAGTGCTCACCTAGAGGGAGAGAGATTCTCCAAGTCCCTAAGTGTGTAAAAGATATAGATCCATTATACACACCCCGATATACTGGCCCAGATATTCCCCTATTGTGCCAAATTATCGGAATAGCGGAGGGTTCATCACATGGGCCCAGTATACATTACCTTGTACCAAGGGTGCACACATCAGATTCCACCAGACTACCATCATTGCCTTAGAGTTGGCTGAGATAATAGCCAGGTACACTAAGAAGGTGTTAACAGGATTTGGCTCTGCTCCCACTTGGCGCATCATAGCACTTGCAGAGGCATCTAACGCCTTCAAATCACCAGGGGTGATGTCCTGAGCTTCATGCCTTCTCTTCATTGGCTTTTTCCGAATCCCAAGGTTGTTCATCTGGGGTATCGGGTTGCTCATGGTTTCCTTTCAGCTCATGATATGGCTTCACGTGTCACGCAGGAAGCCACCGAGGACCTGAAGGCAGTAAAACACAAGCATACCCCCTCCCCCAAGTTATCAATTCCATGTGCCCTTTCCAAGTATTATAATCTGGCAGGTCACGAAACCAAACCTTGGGGTGATGGTGAAATCGTGCACCTGTAAAATAATGCCTTTCTTTTGCTGTAGTTGCTAAGTGATCTAAGTGATCTACTGAGTGATTTAAAAAATTGAGTGTGTAAGTGGCATTATCTAATTGTTCCTGAGGGGTCATATTCCCCCTTCTTTGTTTTTCAAGCATGTTTTTTAAGTCCTTATGCACACGTTCAACAATTGCTTGCCCTGTAGGAGAATGTGGGATACCAAACACATGATCTATTCCCCAATTTTGTAGAAACAACTTAATGGCATGTGATTGATACGCAGGTCCATTATCAGTTTTTATAAGTTTTGGAACCCCTAGG
>VFFE01007702.1:294509-311482 GCA_008921705.1 Burhinus oedicnemus
TAACCCTGCTCAAGTGATAACCACCAGTGGTGGTCATAATGGATGCGTCTGGTCGTGATGGCTGCATCCAGCTCAAAGTGGATTCAGGGGAAACACATAACACCACAATAGCCAAGGGCTAACTTGAGCAATGCGCCCACCTAACCACAGTACTGGTACTGAAGCCAAATTTGGAAGAAACTAACATCTGTGGTCAGTATGTAAATATGACTATAAGTCAATTGTCTTACCCCCATAAATAGTGAACAGCCAAGAGCCCTTTGAGCTCTCCTGCATGGCAGCAGGCTGCACGCCAGGATCTCCCCTTGAGTAGTGACGCCTGTCAAGGTTATTCCTTGAGGTTCAGACATTCCTTGCTGCAACAGATCCTCGGTAAGTGACTAATAGCATGCTGAACTTTGAAATCTTAGCTAAGTGATATAAAGGATTGATTGCGCACATACAATCCTTTAGACATAAACCGTTGACCAAGTCTGGGACTAGGATTGGATCCAGCCGCACCTAGACTCCTCTCTGAGAAGGAGTTTAGAAAGCAAGGGGGTCCTCTCTGAACCTCGTGACTCAACGGGAAGGTCTCCCTGACAGTTCTGTCTGACCATGTCCTCTATACAGTAAATAACCAAGTGTACCTTGCCATTGAATCTTGTTAAACCACTGTCGCATTTACTATCAAACTTTGTTAAATTGCTGTTTTATATCAATAAATATATTGCTGCTTCTCTCTTACGAGTGACATCCGTGACAGAAGAGAGTAAAATAAGGATTTTCTTTGTTTTAAGGGAATAAATTGAAGGAAAAAATAATTTGAAATTAAGAAAGAGCAAACATTCAATTTTTAGCAAGATTCTCTGCTTTAACAGGAGCCTTTTCTGCCCTCTGCAACTTGCTGAACAAATGTAAAAAATGAAATTAAATCTGTAATATACTGTTTCAATACATTTTTCAGACTTCTTGCCTTTCTCATGCTATTCCAGACTAGTATGTTCACACCATATACAGTTGCTCCTTCTGTCTCTCTCTTTAATTGGATTTTTAAATGGCTGATCACCAGATTGTCAGAGCATCTCACAGACATTAATGGATTTGTCCTCACAATGAGGTAGGCAGTGCGAGATAGGAAGCCACAAACGAGTGTGTGATCATACAAGAAAGCTCAGAACTAATTTCAGGTGTGAGTCTCAGCACAATGATGTGTCCATACAGCCAGCTCCCAAAGGCAACCTATGTCGCAGCCAAAGGCTTTATTGCTCCTGACCATTAACAATCTCTCTTGTGCAATCATGGCAGTGCTGTTTCAGGACCATGGAGTCCTGCTCAGGCTGCAGAACTCCCAGCTGTGCACTGAGCTCTATGCTCAACTTGCTGCTGTTTGACTTTTGGGCTAAATTGTCTAAGCTTTCCTCTGTGGTCAGACTTATGCATGTGGATCCAAACAACTTAGCCTAATAGCTGCAACACATGACAGTGTTGTTAAGTCCCTTGACTCTATTTTGTCCTGTTGAAAATGTCACTCTACACCTTGCCACTTTTTCTCAATGTGAAGACTGAAAACTTTCCAAAACAGTTTTAAAACACTATGTCTAAAATAACCTGCAAGATTATGTCTAGTTACTGTTTTTTAATAAATTAACAACTGATTGTATTTATTACATTTTTAAATCTGAGTAATAAGCACTGTTAATCTTCACTAAGTTAATTTTTAACAAGCATTGTATATGTATTTTGTCATACAGTTATTTTCTCATCAAAAGGAAGATGAAACTATTTACCTCAGCAAACTGCTCTCAAAGTTACGAGGGAAAACATTTTGGGTGACAGCATCACTGTTCATTTCAGTTTTTAACACACTTTGCTTATACTCACTGTACAGTGGAATCTGTACAGTTAAATCTTACTTAGGACCTTTTCCATCTAAGAATCATGTCTTCTCAGCTACAATCTGCTTTGGAGTTGATGGAGGGCTGTTTTGTTTTCTTCTTTTCTCAGAGATGTGAACTTTGTGCTGTGCATCTGAGTTTCATGCCTGAATGTCACATCTGAATAGTGATCTGCACTTTGATATGCAAGACTTTTTCACATATATGAGGAAAGGGCAGTTTGTGGTGGTTAGTGGTCAGAAGATCACGTGAGAGATGTAGGGGTCGGCGTTCGGAAGATCACGTGATGTGACGTAAAGGTAGACGGCAAACCCCTCCCCTTGAGCGGAGCTTGGCCAGGTATATAAGCTTGTGACGCAGTTTAATAAACGGACATCTTGTATCCACCACATTGGTGTCTGTGCTCTTTGTCCCCGAGGCGTGTCTGTCGCCTCGTAGGCCTCCGGTGGGGTATGCCCACTTCCTATTGCTGATTACGGGTGACGGTGTTGCAGCTTGTCGTAGTGAGTAACTGCAACAGCAGTTGAATCTTTAAAATTAATCACTATTGTTTCAGAAAGAAATCCACCCCACTGTCCATTCATCTAACCCACACTTCCTAAGCTTGCCTATGAGGATGCTGTGGGAGACGGTGTCAAAAGCCTTGCTGGAGTCAAGGTAGACAACATCCACTGCCCTCCCCTCATCTATTCCTCCAGTCATGCCATCGTAGAAGGCTATCAGATCAGTCAGACATGACTTCCCCTTGGTGAATCCATGTTGACTACTTCTGATAACCTTCTTTTCCTCCAGATGCTTTGAGATGACGCACAGAACGATCTGTTCCATCATCTTTCCAGGGATGGAGGTGAGGCTGACTGGCCTGTAGTTTCCTGGGTCTTCCTTCTTGTCCTTTTTGAAGACTGGAGTGACATTGGCTTTCCTCCAGTCCTCAGGCACCTCGCCTGTTCTCCAGGACCTTTCCAAGATGATGGAGAGTGGCCCAGCAATGACTTCTGCCAGCTCCCTCAGCACTCGCGGGTGTATCCCATCGGGACCCATGGACTTGTGGATGTCCAGTTTACTTAACTGTTCTCTAACTTGATCCTCCTCAACCAAGGGAAAGTCTTCCTTCCTCCAGACTTTCTCTGTTACCTGTAAAGTCTGGGACTCCTGAATGCTGGCCTGAGCAGGAAAGACTGAAGCAAAGAAGGCATTCAGTAATGTAATCCTATCTTGTTCACTATTATTAAGGAAAGAAACCTTTTATTTTTCTCATATTTCTCCAAGGCTTTTAATGCGGTTCCCCACAGCCTCCTCCAAAAGAAACTGATGTGTTACGGTCTAGACAAGTCGCCTGTGCGGTGGGTGGGGAACTGGCTGACAGACCACACCCAGAGGGTGGTGGTAAATAGCTCCTTTTCAAACTGGCAACCTGTCACAAGTGGGGTCTCCCAGGGATCAATATTGGGCCCAACGCTGTTTAATATCTTCATAAGTAATCTGGATGATGGAATCAAGCGTACCCTGATGAAGTTTGCCAATGATACCAAACTGAGTGGAGAAGTGGACACTTCGGAAGGGAGAGCCACCCTGCAGGAAGACCTGGATAGGCTGAAAGAGTGGGTTAACAAGAACCTTATGAAGTTCAGCAAGGACAAGTGTAAGGTCTTGCACCTGGGAAAACATAATCCAGGAGTGCAGCACAGGCTGGGATCTACCTGGCTGTGGAAAGGGACCTGGGGGTCCTGGTGGACAAGCTCAATGTGAGTGAACAGTGTGCTGCTGTGGCAAAGCAGGATGCTGGGTTGCATCAACAAGGGCATCACCAACAGAGATAAAGAAGTCATTTTCCCACTCTACTCCACACTTGGAATACTGTGTTCAGTTTTGGTCCCTGCTATGCAAAAAAGATGTGGGCAGGCTGGAGAGGGTCCAGAGAAGGGCTACAAAGATGATCAAAGGACAGGGAATCCTGCTGTATGAGGAAAGGCTGAGAGAATTGGGTTTGTTCAGCCTTGAGAAAAGAAGGCTTAGGGGAGACCTTATCACCATGTTCCACTATTTAAAGGGTGGCTACAAAGAAGATGGAGAGTCCCTTTTTACAAGGAGTCACATGGAAAAGACAAGGGGTAATGGGTACAAGTTACTCCCTGGGACATTCTGACTAGACACAAGAGGAAAATTTTTCACAATGAGAACAATCAGCCATTGGAATAATCTCCCTGGGGAAGTGGTGGATTTCCCAACATTGGACGCTTTTAAGATTCAGCTGGACAGGGTGCTGGGCCATCTTGTCTAGATCGAAGCATGAAACACAGGGGCACGTCTGAATATGTGACTAAGGTGTAGCCACCAGTTACTTCCATGCTGACCAGTTACCTCCATACTTCCTGATTCCTTCCACCAAAGGTCTTCTGAGGTGAGTTGCCTAACATAGGGAAAAAAGGTCTTTTTGCATGAAGGTGTTAGAAATCCTAGCCTGAGCGCAGAAGCCTGAGTTTTAGGCATTTGGTATTCTTGGATTTTTTTGATCCTAGTTTCTGAGAAAGTGCAGTAGGCACAAGTAGTTTTTCCTACCACCAGACCTGGAATTACTCCCTCCAGCTGAAGATGAGACACTTTGCAGAATGTAATGAAAAATGCGTGAGGTCAGAGAGAGGATGTGGTCACTTCCCGAGATGTTGTGCAGGGGCAGGTCCTAAACTGTGAGCACTGCTCCTAGCGTAATTTATTCATTTTATCTGAGCACGGACAAAAGGCTATGTGGAGACACCTGCAGAACTTCCTAGTCCACAAGAGAAGAGCTGTTTTTCTTGCTTGTCTCCAGGGTTGTTTGACCCTGGCTGCTGGCTGCTCTGATTCACTTCTTTGTTCAGGCTCCATACTCAAGAGCCTGCATATAATAAAAGCAGAACTTAAGCACTTTAATGGATGGTCTCAATGTAACCCATGGATACTCAGGAAAATGAATAAGCTTTGATGGACCAGTTTCTCAGTAACCTGTTAATGGAAGAGAGATCTACTTTCAAATCTATCTTTTCAACTGGACAGAAGACAATGTATCACTGACCACAGATGTCGGAAGTCAGATGAAGTGTGAAATGAAGGTGCACTCAGACTGCATCTAACAGTCATACCAGAAGCCACATCTACACAGTTTTATTTTCTATATTCATCAGCCAACAGACTACATTTGTAATGGGAATGAGAAAAATTACATAGACAGGAGTCCTATTTTTCTTTCTGATTCTTCTCACCTCAGTCCTACAAACCAACTTTCAGTCTTTCAGTCATTCTGCTATTGTTATCGATACAGTAAATGCAGCCTGGGGTCATGTACAGTTCTCAACTACCAGTGACCATAAGCGACACAGCTGGGCTGAAAGGGGAAGAGGAGGCACACAAAGCTTATCATCCTGTCTTTCCAGTAAAATGGACAGTTTGGGTGAAATGATGATATAGTGACTTTTACTGATGCAGCAAAATATGAGACCAAGTTAAAGGTAAGAAGCGAAGATCTATGTTGGGTTGCATACCGAATTACCAATGCAGAGACTGATGATGTCTCTCATGTTTTCTTTTTAAACTGATCACTTATTCTAACTCCAAAATGTGTGAGACTATGTCAAAATCAAGGCTGTACTACAATGCATTCCTAAGGAAAAGTAACCTGAAGTGCTGGATGAAGTTTACAAGCAGAAGTCAGCTCTATGCTGCCTTCTAGTCTTTGATAATTTAGACTTTGATAATATAACCACATGTTTCCACCAAAACAGACTGTTAAGAAATTAAAAATAATATGTAAGGGCCAAGTGTTGTAGTATACACACTGCAAAACAACTGCAGTTTTCTAATTGTTTATTGAGATGGATAGTTTCAATTACATGGACATTCTTGCGAGGAATGTTTGAAACTATGATTGTACTTCTCTGTTTACATAACTTGCTGTTTTATGAAAGCTTACACATTTGACTATAAGGTATCAGTATTGAAGTGCAAAACAAAAAGTGCATATAATACTGGGGAAAATGCATCTTTTCAGAATACATGTTAATTAGCATTTTTAAACAACACAAACCCACCATTTTGCAATTAGTATAGTCAGAGCAAGTCATTGTTCAAACATCCTATGCAATCCTGAAAACTCTTAGGTTTCTCATACTTTCACTGTATACAAAGCCTGAATTTCTCAGATTTTTCTACAGTACTGTGCATTAGTCAAATGTAGAGACTATTCTATTTTGTACCCTGATTTTATTCACTTCCTTGAATGTGAGATGATACATAAACAGCTTATATTGTCCAAAACCATATCAATTCTCTTCCAGCTGTTCTGCCTCCAGAAAGTTAATCACTGTTTAACAAACCCACTGAACTTAAACAACCACTAGATAAAGATTTCATTTGGATTCTCTCATTCAGTTAGAAAAGTTTTGCAACATTAATTAAAGGTCTGCAGATCAAGATGGAGAAAGCATTCAGTAAGCCTTCATAGATGTATCCTGTCAATAACAACCTCTTCCCTAAATGAAGGAAGGGGGCTAAACCAGGGGCATGAATACTATTCCCTTTAAAAGGGAAACACAATTTAATAGTTATCTTTTCAAATGACCCATTTTATTCAGGTACTTTTTCATTATAGCACATGACAGTGCTGCACAAACTGTGACACAGAGAGCTAGTTTTTCATAGAAAATAAGCAAATATGGCCTTCATTTATGAATATCAAATGCCCACAAACTCTGTATGTCCAAGGAAAGAAGCTGCTAGTTCACCCCCCGAAGGTGACAAAGTGACTGTGCAAGACTGGGTGGGGAGCAGACTCCTGTCTCTCCAATTCCCTGCCTGTTCACTGCATATGTTGTTTACTCTGGGCAGGAGACATATGAATGAATTTCAATCTGAATGCAATTTGTGCTCTGTATCTCACAAAGCAATAAGATTTTTGTTCTTATTGTGGATAAGAAGGCTGTAAATGAGATAACTCTCCTTTTAGCTATCATGACCTAGATAAGGCCTTTAATGATTAACTGAAAAGAACAACTCATGTAAATATCGTTGTTTTCCAAATCTGTTTTATTTATGCAAAATATTATAGATCATTTTAAAAAAACAATATACAGGCCTCTTTAAAGTACTTTGTACAGTAGTGATGGAGGTTTGGTTCAACTTCACTGAAGCTGATGGTTGTCAATCCTTTTTTCAGAACATTTGTTGGAAAATTGTGAGCTTGTTTTGCAAATAGAATAGCTGAAACTAGCTAAAACAAAGGACATCTACATTGCTAGTTGGTTACTGAACTACATGGACCAGTTGGAGGTATTTCACTGGAAGCTAAATATATATTCACTCTGGATTGCACCATATAAATCTGTTTCTTTTTATCTGCTGTCTGAATTGTACAAAAAGAAAAAAATGCTAGTCCATAATGCATCACCCCAAATATTCAACAATATAATTTCTTTTCTCAAACCATAGTAGAGTTTATCGCAGAAATGTAAATCAGGGTCTGGTCTAAAAAGATGATAGAATGGAATACTTTCTAGGTTCAGATGTATCTTAGATTTTACCAGCAATTGCAATATTGCCACCCATCAAAATAAACCTATTCAAGAAGGCATTGTACACCATGTAGACCAGTCATTTAGTTTTTAATCCTCCTTCCATATCAATCATCTGTTTCTGCTGTCCTTTCAGTACGTAAAGTGTACCTTATGTAACTCTAAAACAGAACAAGGATGCAGACCACAAATAAAATTCAATATTATATAACAACAGCTTAATGAAAAATGCACAAAGCCTTTTGAAACTCCATTCTGTATGAAGGGCTACTGATCTTCTTCTAATTGCATTCTTATTTTATGTATTAATACCAAATTTAGATTGATCGATAAAAATAGTGGATTACAGACCAGTGTTAATTGTTTTAAGTTATGATAATATATATTTTTTCTGACAAAAAATATGTGCCTTCCTTTTCCTTGGTATTTTTCTCTGTAGTTTCAAATTGCCTACTGAGTTTCAAAACTTGATGACACTGAATGCTTAAAGGCTGTCAGAAGTACCAGCAGCAAGAGAAAGCAACAGCAGAAGAGAATTGTCCTTACACATTGGTCTGTGTTATATAGAGGTCTAGATAATACCAACAATTTTTTTTTCAGAAAGGAAATTACTTCATTATAGAGGATGGCTAAGTTCTGAAACGATGTTATAGACATAAAAGAGCAAGAAGATTGCATAGATGACAAATGAATAGTCATGCAAGAAAGCGGGATAAATAAGTCTAATTCTACAATGCATTTTGTGTCAAGTACTTCAATTTAATACAAAATAGACAATTAGCCTGGGATGTGAGTTTGTAAAAGGCCTTTTCTTTTGTTTTTAAAGGCAAGAGTTGATTTGGATAAAATTAACAAAATGAAAAATACTTATTTATTGGATTGACAGTGACAAAGAACATTTACATGTTTGTATGCTATGGGTATCTTCCAAAAAACACATTTTCAGAACACCATTAATATGAACAGCTTGATATAGGTGTACTGGTTTTGGCTGGGACAGAGTTAAATTTCTTCATAGCAACTTGTATGGGGTTATGTTTTGGATTTGTGCTGGAAACAGTGTTGATAACAGAGGGATGTTTTAGTTATTGCTGAGCAGTGCTTCCACAGCGTCAAGGCCTTTTCTGCTCCTCACACTGCCCTGCCAGCAAGTAGGCTGGGGATGCAGAAGAAATTGGGAGATGACACAGCTGGGACAGCTGACCCCAACTGACCAAAAGGATATTCCATACCATATGACGTCGTGCTCAGCAATAAAGCTGGGGGGAGGTTGGCAGGGGACTGGTGCTTGGGGACTGGCTGGGCATTGGTCAGTTGGTGGTGAGAAATTGTTTTCATTTGCATCACTTGTCTTTCTTGGGTTTTATTTTCCTCCCTGTCCGTTATTTTTTTTTCTTTTCCTTACAATTTATTATTATTGTTGTTGTTACTGTTATTGTATTATTTCTTTTTAATCATTAAACTGTCTTTATCTCAACCCACAAGTGTTCTCACTTTTACCCTTCTGATTCTCTCCCCCATCCCATTGTGGGGGAAAGTGAGGGAGCGGCTGTATGGTGCTCAGTTGCCAGCTGGAGTTAAACCACAATAATAGGTAAATAACCTTCCATATAGTTTTCTTTCAATTTGTCAGTTCCTCTCTCTTGTTCTACTGCTCTTCACATAGCATAAAAGACACACCAAACAACACAATGTGCTTTTTTTGGTGTCTTTCTGAGAAAATAGTTGTAATGATTATGGCTGTCTTCACATAGCTCAAATAAAGGGGTAATTTCAAAAGCATTTGCAGAGGTTAAAAGGACATATTTAACTGACTCTTCATAAGAATTCTGGTCCTAAATGCAAGTATTGAACATATTCCCCTAGGAAGTAAACTGAGGTGGACTGGGGTGTGTGTCAGTGACTTTTGTGCATATAAAGCACTTCTAATGATTGGATCCAACCTCTGGTGATGTATAGTGTTAAGCTGCCATGAGTCTGCAGATACACATCTGCTAATTTCTCAAATAATAGATGGCATTTATCACAGACTGAAAGATGTGACAATGCTACAAAACACATTCACACTTGAAAATGTGTGGTATTTACCCTGAAATTAAAATAATTATCTGAGGTGAGTTAAATTCATTCAAAATATCCATAGGTGTATGGGTGTAAGCAAAAGTACAAAGAACAAAACATTTACATATCATTGAAGGTACTGCATAAAGAACAAAGGCCATTTTATCAAAAACATCCCCCTTTAAAAACAGGGTGTCAGGTTCCTCCAGTGCTTCAGGAAAGCACCCTTTAATCAACAGGAGTAAGGTTTTTCAGAATATTTTACCTCGCCTCTGCCAAAAGTTTGGCAGTGCAGTTTACCATAGGAATGCTTCTCTGTAATAAGATAAAAATATATTCAGTGGGAAAATTAAGTGAGAGTGGGAAGTTCTCATTATAACTGTAGTCCTGCTGACTAAATATAGACGAGCGATACATATACTGCAATTACATCTTGAATAGGGCATG
This sequence comes from Burhinus oedicnemus, assembly GCA_008921705.1. Taxonomy (NCBI): domain Eukaryota; kingdom Metazoa; phylum Chordata; class Aves; order Charadriiformes; family Burhinidae; genus Burhinus; species Burhinus oedicnemus. The sequence continues at coordinate 304,438 of VFFE01007702.1, forward strand.
TTTTGTATCTCTGCCTAAATCTGGATATGAAATCTAAAGTCTTCAGTATTTTAAAATGTGACACTGATATTGTGTTACAAGATTTCTTTTGTTAAAAAATCTGAAAGATTCTTTATTTTTAAGCCTCTGTTCTCATAGGCATTAGGATCCCCTCAATCCTATATACCCACTCCCAAGCTAGTGGCAATTACCCCTAGTATCATGTGAATTAACCTCTGTAAGGCATGCATCTTTTGCTGTTTTTGTCCACTCATGCATTCTCACATTTACTTTATCCCCTGCTGTGCTCTGGCAGAATCACAGACAGAGGAAAGAATAAAAGGCACTTGGGTTATCGAGGACATCTCCATGTAGTGATACACTATACAGTCCAGTCAGGCCCTGGAAGAGTCAGCAGGGTCTGTAACACTTTGCCTTCTAGACTTTTGAACAGTTTAAAGCATATCAGGAATGTTACTTCTTTTTGAACAAGAGTTTATTCTATTTTAATTCCATCCTGTTATTCAATAAAATCTTTCAGTTACAGAACTGGTAAAAATGAGAGAGACACTTATATAGAGATATACCCACTCAAAATAATATATTATTCCCAATGTCATATGATGTGACCTACTGATTTTAATGTGACCTTTGGGTTTTTTTGTTATTTACAAGTTTAATCTGTACAAATATAGATGTTTAGCTTGCCACAGTGCTATTTAAGTGTATCATACTGAAAGGAGGCTAATTGTTAATCAATTAATATTTAATTATTAAAGAATGATTCATTATACTTGCAATGTAATAAAACAAAATCTATTGCAAAAGAGTGGTAGATCTCATTTCATAACCATAAACTTAATTGGGAAACCTGAAGCTAATCAATACAAACAAGCTTGTTGGACAAAGTCCATGAAAAATATGCAAGAAATTCCATTTAATTAACAGGATATTGATTTCTATTGGATTTAAGATGCAGAGCCATACATGTAAATAGTGTAACTCAGGTCCAATAAGAAACAACGAAAGCATAGAGTAGCAAATTAATTCAGTTAGATTTATAACTTCATAATCTTTGCAAATAGATGTCTAAAGCAGATGTCTAAAGAAAAGTGCCATCTAAGAAGTCTGTTCTTACATGAAGAGCTCCCACCTCCTACACCCTAATTTGTCTGCAATAGGAACACTCATCATGCTGTAGTATACTTGGCTGATATTGAAGATGAAGTATGCCATTGATATTTATTGGCTTCTTTCAGCACAGTTTCCAAAAGGGATTCATGTGGATATATTGAATAGAACAGGCCATATTTTGATCATCAGCTGCTATATGTTTACATTGAAAAAGCACTGCAAATTTTAAGGGCACCATGGTTGCTAGTGCTTCTCACAGTTTGAAAATTTGATTCCTTTGCTGCTGCACTACTCAGTTTCACAGTTTCTTACTTTTTGCTACTGCATTTTCTCCCACATTTATACCTCAGGATGAGTTCTTAAAATAGTAAAAAATACTTTTTCAACTAAATGAGAAAATTTTGATCTTGCTTTACCAAACCCCTTTTCATCTTTCCTTTATTGTTTTCCCCATATCTTCTGCTTCAGTTTTGCTTTTTGTGATCTTCCCTTTCCTCAGTTAGTCTTCCCAAAGACATGCCTTCCAGGAAGCTTAGCAATATAAACCCTCCATTTTAAGTGTCTGTTTCTGGTTTAGCATTGACACAGTTTAGTGACACTGTGCCTTCCAGTCACCTAGTTTGTTACAGTGGTGATCAGTTCTTGCTGAGATTGCTAGCTGTACCATCTGGATGATGTGATGGGGCTCTACCTGTCTGGTATATTGCTCTGGATACTCCATGACATGAACTCTGAGAACAACATGACCAGGAGGATTTTTCAGCAGGAAGGACTCTGTACAAGCTACATTTCAAACATTCCCCAGAATAATTCAAAAAGCTTAGTAGCATCAGAAAGTGTTTTTAATCATTCTATGAAGAGTAAGAAAAGTGTTTGTAATATATCTTTCTTCTTGGCATTGTGCTGTAGTGCAACATGTTTTACTAGGATTTTATATGCCCCAAGAAAGCACCTATGCATACTTCTGTGCTTATGCCATGAAATTTGTTGCTATGGAAATATCAAAACTAGTCTATGACTAAGAATGGGAAAACCCATTCAGGCAAAATAGTATCCAGTCTCAATCTCCATTCAAGAGTCAAAATGAATTGTAGCCATTTTCATGCTTTATAGTGGCTTAATATCTTTTCTGTATCATTAAAGTCTTTTAGCCTCTTCTCTAATGCGCGCAGGCCCCAACTCACCCAGTTCAACGCACAGCAATTCCAGCAGCATCTCTGAGAAATCAGATTAAACTGAATTAGATTAAATTATCCTTACTGTTCTTTGCTTTCTCTTGCTTCCTTTAAATTTATTGGCACAGAAGTGTTTTCTAGATTAGTTGTAGCACTGACTGCACTATCTTCCTTCTAAACATTAAAACCTCAGATGATTTATTGCTTCTGACATGTAGAGTGCACTCTGGGGATTAACTGAATGGAAACCTTCAGATCAGGGGGAATTTAAAAAGAGCAACAGTAACTTCCAGCAATGTGTCTGGGGTCCTGCTGTCTGAGCAGCTTCTCCTGCTGGAGAAAAGCAGCTGACCTCAGGCAAACAACTGGGAGCGCACATAAGGTAGACTTGCTGTGCATTCACATGCATGCATATCTTCTCTGGATATCACATTTTCTTTTACTGTCAGGGATTTTATTGTGTTATAGGGTTTCTAAAGTTAGTCCCTTGGAACCAAAGAGAGCGTTCTATTTTTCAATATCTTTATGTCCAGTTAAGATAACAGACTTCTGTATGAGACAAATCCCACAATTAAAAATAGGTGTAACATCTATCGATAACTGAAATATCTCATGGAGAGCAATCTGAAACCAATTCCCAAAATCACCTCTTAAAGGAATACATTAAGAAAGGATTACAATTATAATTGTGACAGGCAACAGAAGCAGTTAATGACAGATCTATACATTTATCTCTCGCCTCTCTTTATTTAATTAACATGAATTTAAGTATGATTGCAGAACATTCTTAACTAAGGATGCTTTTCTGAGTATAGAATAGATTTAAAGATTTAACCCTCTGTTCCCTAATTAGTCCTACACACAAATGCTCAGATTAAATGATGAATTCCTTGGAAAATAAAATAGTACAGAACTGCCAAGACTGGGTCTTTTAGAGGTAAATGTGGATATTCTGCGAGGATAGATTAAAACCAACTAACGATGTTAACACATTCCAGAGCCTAAGGAAAGAAATCATCGAACATGGTAAAGCCACATTTCTCCTCTAAAGAGCTGAAGTACCATTTCTTACTTGAGTTACAATCCTATTATACAATTAAAAAGACAAGAGCTTTGCAAAGAGTCAGTAAAAATCAAGCCAAGTTCTATCTGGAAAAAAATTTTCACATTGAAAATTCTGGAAGCACTCAGTTTTTGGTTTAAATGATAAATTTCCTGTTTAATCTGTATACTTTCATTAAGAGGAAAAGCAAATGCTCTTTCACTCTGCCAATACACCACAGAGAATGTAGCTACCTGGAAAATTATATGGCGTAAGAACATATGGATTAACATGATGTAAAAAAATATGAGGTCCAATAAAGTGTGTTCCCATAAAGATGTCCAAGACCAAGTTGCCATAATAATAACCAAAAGTGCCATAGGGTAAAATTTTCAAAAGTGTTCACGTAACTTACAATCTCAGCCCTGTTTTCAAGTTAATGCTTCTTTATAAATAATAGTGTCTTTTACAAAGAAATTATTTTTTCTCTTATGCACCTACAAATGTTATAAAAATAGAATTTACAGTCCTAAATCAGAAAAGTCAGTTTTGCCTAAGGGCTTGTAATGTATAGCTATAGAACTCCATGTCCCAAATGAAAGATCAATGTATTCCTCATATCATTTTTTTCTACTACATTTCATTGCAAAAAGTTACTAATGAAGGTAATCACGACACAGTCACACACTGGTATATAAAGAAAAAAACCCACAATTTGGGAAAGAACTTAAATTAAAACCAGGATAATAAGACAGAAATCAGAAAGCTAACATGATATAACACCAAAAGTCATTGATTTGAGTCATCACATGACTCAATTCTCTTTAATAAAACAGATACAAGGATATGAAAAATATAAGGTTATAATTATAAAATTCAGTTTTCAGTGAGACATTTTTATAAATAAATATTAAATTTAGAAATTCATGATGTTTTCACAGAGGAATTTTAGTCTTATTAATTTCTCTTACCTGTTATACTTGGTTTTTTAATAGATGGTTGGTTACACATTGGTGATCGCCTGTTTAAAAGAAAAGAAAAAAGGTATAAGCCTGATAAACTCACAGATGACTGAATCCTTGAACAATATCACAGAATCACTGGGGTTGGAAGGGACCTCTGGAGATCATCTAGTCCAACCCCCCTGCCACAGCAGGGACACCTAGAGCAGGTTGCACAGGACGACGTCCAGGCAGGTTTTGAATGTCTCCAGAGAAGGAGACTCCACCACCTCTCTGGGCAGCCTGTTCCAGTGCTCTGCCACCCTCAAAGGAAAGAAGTTCCTCCTCGTGTTCAGATGGAACTTCCTATGGTCAAGTTTGTGCCCATTACCTCTTGTCCTATCAGTGGGCACCACTGCAAAAAGACTGGTCCCATCCTCCCGGCACCCTCCCTTTAAGTATTTGTAAGCATTGATGAAATCCCCTCTCAGTCTTCTCCAGACTAAAAAGGCCCAAGTCCCTCAGCCTTTCCTCATAAGAAAGATGTTCCAGCCCCCTAATCATCTTTGTAGCCCTCTGCTGTACCCTCTCCAGCAGTTCCCTGTCCTTCTTGAACCAGGGAGCTCAGAACTGGACACAGTACTCCAGGTGCGGCCTCACCAGGGCAGGGCAGAGTAGAGGGGGAGGATAACCTCCCTTGACCTGCTTGCCACACTCCTCTTGATGCACCCCAGGATGCCATTGGCCTTCTTGGCCACAGGGGCACATTGCTGGCTCACGGTCATCCTGTTGTCCACCAGGACTCCCAGGTCCCTTTCCACAGTGCTGCTTTCCAGCAGGTCAGCCCCTAACCTGTTCTGGTGCATGGGGCTATTCCTCCCCAGGTGCAGTACCTTTGTCGTGGTTTGGGCCAGATTGGCCCAATCCAGTGGAACGACAGATGCTCACTCCCTCCTGCTCCGCTCAGGAGGCAAAAAAGAGAGAGAAAAAGAGAGACTTAAGAGTTTAGAAGGAACTAAACTACTTTAATGAAATATTAATAATAAAATAATAAAAAGAAAAATAATGAAATATATTCAAAACTAGATCAAGCTCCCAGGAGACAGTCACGTCACCAGCAGGCGCTGGGCAAGTCCCAGACTGGACTCAGTGATGGACGGGAACTGGATTCCGGATCTGGATTCGGGATCAGGATCAAAGGCAGACGCAGAGACAGAGTCCTCCCAGGACGCCGGCCATTGAAGAAAGAGGGCTGACCCTTTGATCCCTCAGCTTTTATACTGAGCATGAGGCAGATGGGATGGAATACCCTGTTGGTCATGTTTGGGTCACCTGTCCTGTCCGCTCCTCCCCACAGGTGCAACCCCTCTACGCTTTTCCACTTCCGACCCTCCAACGGGGCAAGTAACAAAGTTGGCTGGCCTTGGTTGTTATAGCAATAAGGATAAGCAAGAGCCTCTCTGCATACCATTCCTTGGTAGTAATTCTAAACATCAGACCTTATCACTACTAGAAGCAGACACTGTCTGAAGAATATGCCGTTAATTTCAGAGAGTTAGAAGAGGCTTGAATGTAAAGTAAAATTACTGAAAATTGGTCCTGTTTTACCTCAAACCAGGACATGTGAGGTCCAATAAATTTAACATGCAGATATGTTTTCAGGAAATTTTGAAAGGAAGAATAGATGCAAATATCCAAAGAAGAAAGTGTGCTCAGTGTTTCAGTAATTAAATTGTTTATCCAATTTACTGCCATGTGCTGAAGTATTACCCAGAATTCTAGGAAATGGGGGGGGAATGGGAAGTGAGCGAGTGGCTGCGTGGTCTTAGCTGCTGGCTGGGGTTAAACCAAAACAGGGTCACCATTTGCAAGTGAAATGCATTTTTCCTTACAACAATGCAATATGGATTGGTCTTTTACTCACTCATTTTGTCTCAACCAAAATTGGTAACACTGGGCACAAAGCTTACTAGGTACTTCAATCTACAGGGCTTAACTGAGGTATGGATCTTACACAAACTCTCTGCAAAGGCATGAATTTTGCTCATCTTAACACTTAAATAGGAAGAGAGCTATAATTAGATGGACTAATCAACATTTCTAAAAAATTATATGTAAGCTGAGAATAGTATTGTTCAATTATAATGATTGCAAATTAAACATCTGGTGAAATTTCACTCATTATTATGATAATTGTTTTCCTTTGTTGTGCATACTGACTGTTATTTTTAAAAGAGAATATTTATTGGGTTTTGCCTCATTAGAAAACAGCATTTATATTAATGCTGTTTTTTTAATGCTTTGGACTTCCCAATTCACTAGGCAACTCTTACAAGCCTGGTCCTTTATTTTAGTGGTTTATAATTGAACCATAAACACCTATTTGGCAATGAAATTTGGAGCAGATTACACAAACAAACAAAAGCTATTCTTGATTTCTACTACTTACAAGTGACTAGAAGGTAGGATAATTGTTGCAGTAAAATTGATATTAACTAGAAAAATGAAATGTAAAATGTAACTGAAGCAACTAAGGAAACCTGCTGCTGCTAGAGTTCTCTATACAGACCCAACCCTGTTTAATTATTTACCTAATATTAAAATAGAGAAATAGTAACTAGACATGATTTATCTGCAATTCAATCAAGGAACTAACCACTAGACAATGTAGCTTTGTTGATAAGTAGGATATTCCTGTCGAGAGAGTGATGAACTGTAGGCCTGGTCAGCAAACCGAGAAAACCACCTGGAACTGCCAAGATTAGAGGAGAAGT
>VFFE01007702.1:311502-332592 GCA_008921705.1 Burhinus oedicnemus
TCTTCTCCAGACTAAAAAGGCCCAAGTCCCTCAGCCTTTCCTCATAAGAAAGATGTTCCAGCCCCCTAATCATCTTTGTAGCCCTCTGCTGTACCCTCTCCAGCAGTTCCCTGTCCTTCTTGAACCAGGGAGCTCAGAACTGGACACAGTACTCCAGGTGCGGCCTCACCAGGGCAGGGCAGAGTAGAGGGGGAGGATAACCTCCCTTGACCTGCTTGCCACACTCCTCTTGATGCACCCCAGGATGCCATTGGCCTTCTTGGCCACAAGGGCACATTGCTGGCTCATGGTCATCCTGTTGTCCACCAGGACTCCCAGGTCCCTTTCCGCAGAGCTGCTTTCCAGCAGGTCAGCCCCTAACCTGTTCTGGTGCATGGGGCTATTCCTCCCCAGGTACAGTACCTTACACTTGCCTTTGTTGAACTTCATTAGGTTCCTCTCTGCCCAACTATCTAGCCTGTCCAGGTCACGCTGAATGGCAGCACAGCCTTCCGGTGCTTCAGCCACCCCTCCCAGTTTTGTGTCATCAGCAAACTTGCTGAGGGTACACTCTATCCCTTCATCCCGGTCATTGATGAATATATTGAATGGGACTGGACCCAGTACTGACCCCTGGGGAACACCACTTGTCACAGACCTCCAACTAGACCCTGTGCCACTAATCACAACCCTCTGAGCTCTATCTGCCAGCCAGTTTTCATTCTATCCCACTGTCCATTCATCCAACCCACACTTCCTAAGCTTGCCTATGAGGATGCTGTGGGAGACAGTGTCAAAAGCCAACCCAAACTATTCTATGATTCTATATTCTGGTGCACTGAGAGCTTGGAGAATGTACAAATGTAGCTAAGTGACTCCTCAGTGAGTCATCTCAGGTACAGCCTGCCTCTGCTGGACTGCAATGAATGACTGTACCTGCTGTGCAGGGCTGAGTTTCAGAAAGGTTAGTAGGCTAGGCATGATGTCACATGAAAACACGAACCTAGTTGAGGTACACATTGCATCTGAAATAACAGGACATTTAGCACCTGGGGTGCTGGGGAAAGAAGTATGAAGAGCTGCAGGGTTGCTTGGGGCCAGTTACATGCGGAGGCTAATGAGCCTTGCTGGACCCATGCTCGTGTCCTTGAAGAGCTGCAAGGGAGTCTCTGTACCATGCCCATCAGTACGCATATTGACCAGATTTTTCCACTGTCTGAGATATTTTGAATCCCTCTTTGTCCAGAAAGTGGAGACTTGACTGCTTGCTTTCTATGTCGTCTATTTGTTCTTCTGGTAGGTTAGATAACTTTTTTGTAGGTACAGGGGTGAAATGTCCATTATCTGCCCAACATTTCAGCTGACACTTTCTGCAAGTGCAAGTGGTCCCCACAGAAATAGCAATGAATGTAAAAGTGAAAACAAAAACATCGACCATTGGCTGCAGTGAATTCTGGAGCTAAACAACTTGATTTATTGTTTAAAAGTATTAATAGTTATGCATCTATTATATTAAAGCATAAGTATATAAAATAATATTTCAATTTTTATTATAATTGGCTTTAAGTGATGTTTTCTCTGTCCACAGAGGTTCCACTTGTGCTTAATGTTTCTAGAGTTAGATTTGTGAGCAAAAAGCAACCATTCACCTGCAAACTTCTTTAGGTTTAATCCCTAAGTAAATAATATTATTTTCAAAATCAAATTACATACAAACAATTGCAAATTACTTAAAAAAATCAAACTTTTTTCATAATAAAAAGCTACAGAATTAGTCCTTAAATTTCAAATCAATCTATTTTATTTTGAAAAGCTAAATTCTACAAATAATTAAATTACAGTAATTGGTTTATATTACAATATAGGGAAGTGCAACTAATAATATCCTTGTGATAGATTTTTTCATTTTATTTTACAGCATCCCATTGTGGTAAAAATAGTAAATTATCTTGTCCTGGGGCCAGATTCTATGTGGGGGACACAGCATACCACCCTGCATCCAGTAACAAATGCAGCCACGCTACCATGGTGATGTACTGAATAGTAATTGAAATGGTAAAATTGGAACTGTTACCACCAGGTGGCTCACGATCAAATGAAACAAGCCTTCTGATCAACTGAAGAAAATATGGACAGTTTGAAATAACTGGAATGTGTTCCACATGCCATGACCTACAGCCACCAGGAAGCCCCAAATGGATTAAAATGGTGCCTTGGCTGTTTGCAACACACAAATGCATCTACATGATGAAATATTGCTCAAAGAAGATATTAAAAGGGTGGTTTGTATGATGTGTAGACATTGTATTGGCACATAGAGTCCAATTTCTGAAGTCCTGAGTGAGGTTCTAATACTGTTAATGTAATTCAGAGGGACGGGCCCTGAGCTTAGCTGCAGATGTAGTCTGTGAGCAGGCCCCACTGGGAGATAGGCTTTTAAATATTCAAATCATTTTTAGATAAGAGTCTAATCAGATGTCACTTCCCCTCTCTCAACTGCATCGCAATTCCCCTTGTGATAACTCACCCTGTGAGTACTCTTTCTCCTGTTCAATGTAAATGAAAACAGGTTGATTTAAAACACTGCTAACAGGGTTTTGCATTGAAGTAGTAAAAGCACTCAAATAATCAATTATGGCACCTTGGTGCAAGTAGCATCAACATTCAACTGCTCCTGCTCTAATTGCTGAAGCATATCCATCTATGCTAAATAGCAAAACGCCCTTGAAACAAATAGTGTGTTTTGTCCCAGAAAAAAAAAAATCCATAAATGTGGTGTAATATTTGATGTATTTCTAGGCATACTATAACCCATTTAATCTATGTGTTATAATTTGAAATAAAAATTCAGATGACGAACATGAACTCAACTATAGTAAATACTATTGGATCATTTGACCGCCATACAATTTGTATTTTTTCTGTGCTTGAGTATCCTGGTTTGAGGTAAAACAGGACCAATTTTGTTCAGTAACTTTACTTTTTAGCTAGGCCTCTTCTAACAGCTGAATTTAGCTAGGCCTCTTCTAACTGCACTGGTGAGGCCGCAGCTTGAGTACTGTGTTCAGTTTTGGGCGCCACAGTATAGGAGGGACATTGAGGTGCTGGAACATGTCCAGAGAAGGGAAACAAAGCTGGTGAGGGGTCTGGAGATCATGTCTTATGAGGAGCGGCTGAAGGAATTAGGATTGTTTAGTCTGGAGAAGAGAAGGCTGAGGGGAGACCTTATTGCTCTCTACAACTACCTGAAAGGAGGTTGTAGTGAGATGGGAGCTGGTCTCTTCTCCCAAGTAACTAGCGATAGGACAAGAGGAAACAGGTTCAAGTTGCGCCAGGGGAGGTTTAGGCTGGACATTAGGAAAAAATTTTTCCCTGAAAGAGTTATCAAACATTGGAAGAGGCTGCCCAGGGAGGTGGTTGAGTCACCATCCCTAGATGTGTTTAAAAGTCGTGTAGATGTGGTGCTTAGAGACATGGTTTAGTGGCAGACATGGTAGAGTGGGGTCAATGGTTGGACTAGATGATCTTAAAGGTCTTTTCCAACCTAAACGATTCTATGATTCTATGAAATTAACAGCATGTTGTGCAGAAAACTGTTCGCTCTCAGAGTGATAAGACCCATGTTTATAGCTGATGCCAAGGAATGGGATGCAGAGACGCTCTTTCTTATTGCTATAACAACCAAGGCCAGCCAACTTTGTTATTTGCCCTGTTGGAGGGTCGGAAGCAGAAAAGCGTAGAGGGGTCACAGCTGCGGGGAGGAGCGGACAAGACAGGTGACCCAAACCTGACCCACAGGGTATTCCATCCCATCTGCCTCATGCTCAGTATAAAAGCTGAGGGATCAAAGGGTCAGCCCTCTTTCTTCAGTGGCCGGCATCCGAGGAGGATTCTGTCTCTGCATCTGCCTTTGATCCTGATCCTGAATCCAGATCTGGAATCCAGTTCCCGTCCGTCACTGAGTTCAGTCTGGGACTCGCCCAGTGCCTGCTGGTGACGTGATTGTCATCCTGGGAGCTTGATATGGTTTTGTATATATTTCATTATTTTCTTTACATTATTTTATTATTAATATTTCATTAAAGTAGTTTAGTTCCTTCTAAACTCTTAAGTCTCTCTTTTTTCTCTCTCTCCTGCCTCCTTTAGAAGTGGGGCAGGAGAGAGAGAGCATCTGTCATTCCACCTGATTGGGCCAATCCAGCCCAAACCACGACATTGAGAGTTAGGCTTTTTATGTTTCCTGAGGAACTAAAACTAGAAGTGATTTTACTTCTTTTTGTTTCTCTTGTTTTTCCTCTAATTTCTTCTCTGTCATTATTGTTGAAGTGTATTTACCATTTGAGAGGTCTTAAAGTATTCTTAGAAAAGACCCAGGCTTAATCTTTTTTTCTGCTAATAAAAGATGAAGGTATTCTTCATATTAGTTTACAATCTAATTAAGTATATAGCAACCTATAAAATTAATATTAATTGTTTTAACAGAAGAGCATTAGACCAAAGCAACCTGCATATTCAGACTTAAGTTGGACACCTTATTCTTATTTGAGACTGCTGTGTGACTCAACCTTTCTCTTTCCATTCACCTTAAGTCACATATGACTTCCAGATTTATTTTTTCCCCTGTAGTTACACTGAATTAACTTTCATTCCTATCCATTACAGTGTAAAACTCATCATCATGGGTTCAAGGAATATCAATGTTAACTTTTCATACATGACAAGACAGCTCTATTGCTAAAAAATTTGGAATTTCGATCTAAATTCTACAGAATTTTGAGTTCATATTTTATAAAACAGAATCTGAATGGAAAAATCAAACAGATATGGTTTTGTAAAGGAACATAAGTATTCTGGGTAAAACTTATCTTGCATCTAAAAATTACCTTGTACTGAATGCCTAAAAGATGTTCAAAAGGAGAAATCATAATCATAAAAAAGCAGTAGAATAACAGAGAGCACAGATTTGTCTTCATCATGACTCTGCTACAGTATTTGAAAAGAGATCAGTCAAAGGTGTTTATCATGTTGCATTTCAACTTTTCATATAAACAAAAAGCATTAGAAAAAGAGAGGTATAGATAACAGTGGGAGGTTTATGACTTTCTGTTTAGACAGATTTTCCTGTTTCAAGAAAACATATCATATAATATTAACAATGGAAAACTGATTTGGCATTTTGCCTTTAAATTTCAAGATCATGACAGAAATATGGCAAAATTGTTCCTACCTGAGCAAATGGCGTCACAATGAAGTCGTCTCCATGTCTGAAAAAATGAGCAGAGTTGTAAGTTAGATATTACTGAAAACTTATCTCACTGCTACTGCTTTAACAGAAAGAAAATTAAGTTTTACAATGCACTGTAGAAAACTCCAGTTTTATTCTTCAACAGTTATTCACTACCAATGCTTTACAGATTCTTTGAAAAACAAATATCAACGTAATTATTGCCCAGTTGCCTGGCATGTCTATGGGATGGCTGATGAACCAGCTGGTTTCTGCACTGCTTGTTGGACAAGTGACTGCACAGGACAGATCTGCAGAGATTTCATCCCAAAGGATGGAAGTGAAAATACCGAAAGCGATCACATTAAGGGTTACCAGCAAGTTTGTGAGCATCTGGATGAGTGAGAAACTGCAGATGACTGGCCAGCGCATCACAGATTAATAAAAACCTAGTAAAACTTTCAAACTGACTCTCACTTCTGTAGCTATAGGGGGTGTAACTGAGTATATGCTGTTGCTTGTGGCAACCGCACCCACACCACACTGGGTAACATATGAATGAGGTGCCAGGATGACGTGCTGTAGTGGAGAAGGGAGAAAGGGAATGAGGGGTTCCTTCGCTTCTGCACTGAAAAACACATACAGAGAAATTGGCTTATGTTGCGAAGCAATTCCCACTCATGAATAAACTATTAAAGAAACACACAAAGTACCATGTGTAGTCACCACTTGTGCTAAAGGAACACTGGACAACCACCAGAAGAAACAGCTGGGAGACTGAAGCATGCATAACTGTCTACTCTCCTCTGAAATGCCCATGGGGCTGTGATAGCTGCTGAAGGGTCGTGGTAAGTCCCCGTACCATACAAGCACAACCTGACAAGCTGCCACTTGAAATGGTTTCCAAAAAATACAGTCTTGTAAATACAAGTAGACTGAACGGCTCTTGAGCTTAAGAGTAGCATCTGTAACACTGAGGATATGGAGTCAGGCCTCTCCTAGAGACCCCAAGGGACCATAGGGACAGGGAAAACTTGGATTTTTCAGTTATCATATCATGTGTATGGCAGCAATCAAGATGAAAACGTTTCCAAAGACAAAATTCTAATATGACTCCATTTTTAATTCTCCTGTATTTTCCTGAAGTGAATTTATCATCATGAGTTGCAAGTTGCAAATTTCAGACCTGAAATCATTCAGCAGAAATTACCATTGCTTTGGTGCTATTTTAATGTTATTTAAGTTTAAGCATAAAATATGAGTATTTAACAACAGATTTCAAATCAATGAAAATCTAATCAGAAAAAGGCTTTCTGATAAATGGAGAAATTTGATTTGCATTTGAATTGCTATAAAATCATTCTTATGATTTATATACTGTCCACAAAACAGTAATCTTTTTGCTGGTATTGCAATAACCTAATAAAAAAGCAGTAAGTAGAATCAGAGAGTGTGTAAGGATGAAAAAACCTAACTCTTGAACTCTTCCAAAGGTGCTATGAGACTCTCATGGGAGATGGAAGAAGCCTGGTAGCATTCCTATAGCATATTATACGGAATGGGGAAAAATAGTAATACTTCCCATTCTTTGAGTTAGTCAGCTGATTCTGATTCCAGCCCATACAGCAATCCTGAATGAAGCTTCTGGATTCAATGGGTCTTGGTTCAGATCACCATCACTGAGACATAGTTAGCTGCCCTTGTTACCCAGAAAAGTCTCTTGTTTCTAGTCTGCTCAAAAGCACAGGTGCTATGATATGATGCTGATGATGCACAAGGTAAGGCAGACAGTTAACCAGATAATACTTCCTGATAACGCCTGGATTAAATCTCAAAATACTAATTTAAAACCACCTTCATGTTCACTGTTCTTTTCCAGTCCTTTAGTCTGTAATGTCTTTCTAAGTCTTGAGAGAGTTCTTCACCTTGGGTGCTAACGCAATTCAATTGGAAGTAAGACTGTAATTTGGGCAATCTAACACTGATGACTTCAACAGAGCAGACTCCAAGTATTCAAAGGCTTCTTTCAAACTTAATAAAATGTATCTTCAGGAACTGAGCTGCTAAAAAGGTGGCATGAAAAATTAAAGTACTTTCCTGTGCAAAATATCCACTAGAAAGCTCCAGGTACTTGGTGCATATTAGCCATATATAATAATCCACAATTGTTATGAGCTCTCTTTTGGATCTCTGATCAGAAGGTAGCTAAGTATTGTTTTCTTCAACATGCCATAGTGGAGTAATTTGATTTGTGCTCCATATGAAGTTAGTCAGGGTGTTTGGAAACACTTATAGTGAGATTTATGCTGGAGAAATGGTTTTCTATTTGGTGTATCTCCCAAATCTAACTTTCTTAGTTAAATAGTCCAAGGAGAACTACTATAACCAGCCTTTCTTTTGCCTGGGATAATGGACTTCTCAGGGACTGTGGCTTTTCTGAGCCAATCCTCTTCCATCTGGTTAAGATCTATTGAAATTAAGTAGATTGAACTCTCCAGAACTCCTAATATGACAGCAAGACTTTTGACTAATTAGGCCAAGCTCTATAGCTGTATTGGAAAGAAATATGAGGACATAATTGCACAGTTGTCGTGGTTTAACCCTGGGCAGCAACTAAGCACCACACAGCCGCTTGCTCACTCCCCCCACAATGGGATGGGGGAAAGAATCAAAAGGGTAAAAGTGAGAAAACTCGTGGGTTGAGATAAAGACAGTTTAATAGGTAAAGCAAAAGCCACGCACACAAGCAATGCAAAATAAGGAATTCATTCACTACTTCCCATCAGTAGGCGGGTGTTCAGCCATCTCCAGGAAAGCAGGGCTCCATCATGCGCAACAGTAACTTGGGAAGACAAAAACCATAACTCTGAATGTCCCCCCTTCCTCCTTCTTATCCCAGCGTTTTATTGCTGAGCATGACATCATATGGTATGGAATATCCCTTTGGCCAGTTGGGGTCAGCTGTCCCAGCTATGTCCCCTCCCAACTTCATGTGCACCTCCAACCTACTTGCTGGTGGGGCGGTATGAGGAGCAGAAAAGGCCTTGGCCCTGTGTAAGCACTGCTCAGCAATAACTAAAACATCCCTCTGTTATCAACACTGTTTCCAGCACAAATCCAAAGCATAGTCCCATACTAGATACTATGAAGAAAATTAACACTATCCCAACCAAAACCAGCACAAAGGTGTTACAGAAAAATGTGGTGCTCAGAAACGCTCAGACAATAACTGACAAGAGCCTGATTCATTCAGGATCTTATTTCTGTCTACTGTGTGATAGAACAAGTAATTTCAAGTATCACTTCATAAAAATCCTTTAAGGTACATGTTCCCACAAATAAAGAAATGCTCTGGGAAACTCAACCCCCTCCTCTGTAGCTCATGACTCCATCAACAATTTCAATTGCTTGCTCTCTCAATGCTAAATCCCAATCTGCCCACAGGTTGGCAGTCTCTAGCCCCTGCCTTAGATGCCTCACCATTCCCCAAATGGTGCTCAGCCTTTCAATGAGATGCAAATCACTGACAATCCACTGACTATCTGGGAAAAGCTGTAAGCCAGTTTCTGTCATACCCCATAATGTGGGCACAACATTGAGAAGTGCCTCTTATCCCCAGTCAGCTTTAGCTTTTAGAGTCAGGCCTGGACCATCTCATACTAGGACTAGAAAATTGTTTTCAAAGGCTTAAGAAATTGAGATGACATGACCTAAGCACTATTCCTGCCCAATAAATCAACTTGGAGTGCTGTGGTTTCTAACTCTGCAAAATCAGTGTTATGAACATGTGGATTCTCCAAATGCTGCGTGGAGCAGTGAGCCACTCCTCCTGTTCACTGTCCTTAGAGCACAGCTTCTGCTGACTAGTATCATTATATGATGTTTCCATTACTATATCAGAGTGCAATCTAGAATCAGATTTCATTGCTGCTAAAATCTAAATCTGAGCAACGCACATATTTTCAGCATACCTAGTTCATATGTTTCTTGTGTGTTTATTTGGCTTCACCTATAAAATGTTATTGGGGCAGAAAAAAAATTCCTAGCAATTAAGGTAAACGATCACCTTACTCTCTGTTCTCCATTTATGGTTTTGCATGTGGTATATTTGTGTTCCAGCGTATGTACACGAAAACACAAATTTCTTATCTAAGCTGTATTTATAGCATGTTATTGAACAGTAAGTCTGAATCAGCCTTGTATACAGAAATGAATGGATGTCATGTTCAATCCAAATTTAGATGTTTACCCTGAAAAAGGGGGCTGCAGTAGATTTTCTGGTTCAAATAGAAGACTTCTTTCATGTTCATCTTCTTTCATATTTTGTACGTTGTGTGTAGACAATATGGATTTTCCCTTGCTTTTATGTTTGATATGTTTCTATTTAAAAAAAAAAAACCAAACCAACAAAAAACCCCACAAAAAAAATCAAACTCAAAAAGCTGAAATGCAACTCTAAAAATGTAGTCAGTTCTTGCATGATGTGACAAAATGCTTAGTTCTTGCTGCAGAGCACAATGCAGGGATGTCAGACAGCCACTGTCCCCTAGGGCTTTTCAAAGTCTGTTGGTAGCTTTATTCTTTCAAATAGGCTATGTCCCAATTTTGTAGCCAGAGAATCCAACAAAGACTATGACAGTTGACTTTAAAGCCCGACCCACATTCTCAGCCAGTACTTATCCTAGAGAGATAAGCGAGTTTTTCATTCAAATGGAGGAGTGTGACAAACCAGTATGATCATGCTTTAAAATGATACAGTGTGTCAAGTGTGAGAAGAGGTGGAATCACCATCCCTGGAGGTATTTAAAAGACAGGTAGACGTGGTGCTTAGGGACATGGTCTAGTGGTGGTTTTTGGCAGTGTTAAGTTGATGGTTGGACTCGATGATCTTAAAGGTCCCTTCCAACCTAGGTGATTTTATGATTCTATGATTCTTTCCACTACTCTTATAATTCATGCTGTACAAATTGTATAAAGATTAACCAGGAATTTTATTTTGATCATACCTTGTCCATGACAAGGTATGTGCCAAGTTGGTGTAAATATCTTTTGTACATTTCCCCCCCCGTTTAGACAGTGCTTTTATTTATCCTGTTTATGTCTCCCATCTGCAATATGTGTCTTCAAGATCACTCACTTGGTGTTCTTCACATGTATTTAAAAAGTCTTAATCTGAGTTTACTATGGCCTTTATGAAGACAAACCTTATTCAGGACCTTCCCTGCAAGCTCCACACAGGCAAGCGCAGACTCACATTTCTAGTGGTCTCTAAGGTCTGAGACTTATATCCCCTTAATGGATATCTTGACTTTTTTCTGATCACATTAAAAAAACACCCTTTCTTTTTTAACTGTATCCTAGCATGTCTGCAGAATGTCTCTCTCTTATTAGATGATTAAATTGAATTATCCCAACTTAATTAAGAAATAAAGGTTATGCAGTCACCCTGTCTATCCTTGTGTTTATCTTCCTGCCAAAGGCTTTAGCTTGCCCTGTAACTATCCTGTCTGTTGTCAGCAAGGCTGCCACAGAAGACCAAATACTTCCTAGCGTGTGCTCCAGTCTGTTGCACAATGCACTGTATACTTCATACACTGATGTTTAGGCTCAGCACCAGACAGTAGCACCTGAGCTCTGGTCTGCTTGGAAGTGCTGGAACATCATTATTACCCTTGTCAGGAACCCAGTATTTCCCCAGCATCTGTATTCTGTAGCACTGGGCATTGAATGCATGTAGAGGGTCTTCCAGTCCAGTGAGGAATAAATGCTCTCCAGCCTTTTGGAGATTCACTGACCTTTCAGAGACCCCCCCCAGTAACTAATGTAATAAGATGGCCTTCATGGGCCCTCTGAAGATCGTTTGTTTCAAACTCACCTGGGAAACAAACATCATGCAAGACAGTGCATATCTACAATAGTGGTCTTGCTATTGCTGAAACATAGGTTCCATTGAATTGCCTTGCCGGTGTGTTGTTCTTTGTCATGCCCACACTCCCATAGTGTCCTCTGTCTGTCCATGCATACATCTCTAATTTCCTTTTTAGTGGGGGCAAAGTTAATTACTGTCCTATAATTGGGATAGAAGAGACAACTTAATACCAATCTTGAGGAAAGGAAGCAGATTTTTTGTACTTTGTATTTGGCAACAGTCAGCTGAACATTTATCTTTTCTCCAGGGTGGGGACCACCATAGGCTATATAAGAAAAACCCAGAAAATTGCAGAAGGCCAAGCTTCAGCACTTTAACATGGTAAATAACTTGCAATGCTTTATATAATCTTTGGTCTGCTAATGGAAATTTGGCCTGTATTTTATGTAGCACTGATTCATCTTATGTGCACTGTTACGTGCTTTAGCAGTCTTTTTTTTGGTGGTAGTGAATTTGTTCATTTTAAATTTTGGGGCTATGTAAAAATTTTTCTGCTTTCAAATCTGTCTTTCCTTTGAAAAATGAAGATGTGAACAAGTATGCCGGGCATTCTAGTTAACAGTATCGAACAGTTTCTTCCAACATTAAAGGTTGACAGCTCTGTCTATATTTAGAAGCTTGTGATATATTGCATAGGGTTTACACTCCCTCTTGCTGCTTCTGTATATAGATGTGTGGCACTATCCTGTCCAGAATCATCTATCAGCTTCCATATCATCTGAAAAGAAAACAGCAGGATACTCATACATTGTAGTGTTTTAGTACACTGTGGATCAATGGCACTTTGAATAAATCGTATGTTCTTGCTTTTCTGTACAAAAAATAGCACAGCCACTTTAGATGTTCCCGCTGCCTTTTTGAGCACTCTCACCTTTTCCAGATTTTCTAAAACAATGTGGACAGAAGATTACTCACCACACTATGCAATTGCTTTTCTGTCCAAGTGGGTCTGGCACATGCTAAACTAATTTGTGAAAGCTGTGGATATCTGTACTTTCAGTATGACGCTTTCACCAAAAAAATGAAAATTTCTGTAATTGTTGCTCCTGACACAAAGGGTCATTTGAAAAGTGAAAATTAAATCCTGGATTGGTTTCAGTGCGTTAATTTAATATTTAAAAAAAAAAACCCAAACTATAGTATTTTATCAGTGTTTTCAAGTGAAATGCAGTCCAGCAAGAGCTCAAGTAGAATGAAGTTTGAAAATTAGAGGAGCAAGGTGATGCTATTTTATAGAAGAAAAAAAAAAACACTCCAGGGCAGAAGACACATAAACATGTACTTGCTGCATCCTAGAAGTGCCTCAGCATTCAAGGGTTGGCAAACAGGGGCACTGAATGGGAAGAAGAGCAAGAAAGTACCACCCCCAGTAAGGAAGCCCACAAGAGATGGTGAGAAGAAGGATGTGGTGGGTTGACCTTGCTGGACACCAGGTGCCCACCAAGCCGCCACTCCCCGCCCTCAACTGGACAGGGGAGACAAAATATAATGAAAGACTCACAGGCTAAGATAAGGACAGGGAGACCATGCAATAATTACCATCATGGGCAAAACAAACTCAGCTTGGGGAAATTAACTGAATTTATTACCAATCTAAATCAGATCAGGATAATGAGAAATAAGAAAAATCTTAAAACACGCTACCCCTCCCTTCTTAAAATCATAGAATCGCCTAGGTTGGAAGGGACCTTAAAGATCATCAGGTCCAACCACCAACCTAACACTGCCAAGTCCACCACTAAACCGTGTCCCTCAGCACCACATCTACCCATCTTTTAAATACCTCCAGGGATGGTGACTCAACCACTTCCCTGGGCAGCCTGTTCCAATATTTCATAACCCTTTCTGTGAAGAAATTTTTCTTAATATCCAATCTAAACCTCCCCTGGTGTAACTTGAGGCCATTAATATTTTGAGAATTAATCCAGGCGTTATCAGGAAGTATTATCTGGTTAACTGTCTGCCTTACCTTGTGCATCATCAGCATCATATCATAGCACCTGTGCTTTTGAGCAGACTAGAAACAAGAGACTTTTCTGGGTAACAAGGGCAGCTAACTATGTCTCAGTGATGGTGATCTGAACCAAGACCCATTGAATCCAGAAGCTTCATTCAGGATTGCTGTATGGGCTGGAATCAGAATCAGCTGACTAACTCAAAGAATGGGAAGTATTACTATTTTTCCCCATTCCGTATAATATGCTATAGGAATGCTACCAGGCTTCTTCCATCTCCCATGAGAGTCTCATAGCACCTTTGGAAGAGTTCAAGGAAAATCAAGGCCTCTTGTGTCAGATCCAGCTACTTCCTTGCTCAGGAAGCTTAAATGTTTTGCAAAGAGTCTGCACTCGCACATCTAACTTGGGTAATCTGCCTAAGGAAATCATGTAGGTACTGATGTAGTGGACCATCACAGGATGCCAGCATGATGTGAAAGATATGAAAAGACAAGACAACTCAAGAAATCACCTGTATCATACTGCCCCAAACAGCCCCCAAGTGTCAACACTTTAATCCTACCATAATATAGTAGACTATTTGGATGACAGAAGTATGGTAGACAACGCTGAGCAAGTGACTTGCATTAAGTCTGACAGAGAAATACTCAGTCCGAAAGAGAAACAGAGCATGGACTTGCCAGGGTATTTCACTGGCGTACATGGTTTTCCTTCTAAAATCAGAAGACAGTCTGCCTGGTGATGGCAAGGGAAAAGAAGCTACTGAAGTGCTTCAGTCTCCTTTGTTTAGCACAGAAGCAGTAAGTAACTTGCCATTTTGTTTCCAACACCCATTATTTCCACAAGAGGGAAAAAAAAAAGCCTGACACATTAAAAGTGTTTGAAGGGGAAGTGATGTATTTAACAGCTGAGAGTTATATTTGGAAAATGATTAGGTTTTAGTATTAGGACATAAACCAAATAATGATTCTATATTGTCTGAACGTAAGATAAAATCAATTTGCATTTCATTAAAAAAATACTGATTCAACAACCATATAAAGGCATATTAGAACACCTTAGAATTTCCTGAATTAAAAAGCAGATCAAAAGAAACCTCCTCAATGTGAAAATACTCTTTTTTTGTTTATATCATAACTGATTTCCTGATCAAAAAATGAAGTTAGCTCAAACTTATTATTTAAATGTAAGCAAATTGGATATTATTGAGTTCTTTGTTTTGGATTGCATTTGTAAAATGTCCCAAGCAAGTGGAAAGGACACGGTAGTCTACTTTTCAAAATGTTTTTGTTTATAACTCAAAAAAAAGATTGCAAGTGACTTACTAACACTTAGCTTAATTTAAGCTGCAACCTGAAGATTTATGCAATTTAAAAGATCTTAAGAACAAAAAAGCCAAAGCTAATGAAGAAAAATATTGGCCTATTTATCCTAAAGCCATGTAAGTACATTTCTTAGCATGGGTAAATAAACGTCTCAAGCAACTTAATACATTTTTTCATTAAAAATTGTTTCTAATCTGAATTAAATAGAAAATAAATATTAAAAGATTTTTTTTTTAAAGCAGGTTTGACTTTGAAATTTAACTGGCTCTTTTTAACTCTTCCATATAGTGATATCACAAATTCTGAGAAAAGAACCAGATAAAACATAAGGAATTTCAACAGCAGTTTATCTGGAAAGACAGACAATTATTTCTAATTTGTTAAACTGAGGTGCAATTACTCTGTTCAGTAACTGCGTGTTTTTTCTGCTCTCCTAGAATCTTGGACAAAACTTTATGCAGAACCTTTCAGGGAAAAGGTTTTTTTTATTTTCTCCCTAGCTTCAGATGTGTATTAGAATAGAATAGAATAGAATAGAATAGAATAGAATAGAATAGAATAGAATAGAATAGAATAGAATAGAATAGAATAGAATAGTTCCGTTGGAAGGGACCTACAGTGATCATCTAGTCCAATTACCTGACCAATTCAGGGCTGACCAAATGCTAAAGCATGTTATTAATGGCATTGTCCAAATGCCTCTTAAACACTGACAGGAGTGGGGCATTGACCACCTCTCTAGGAAGCCTGTTCCAGTGTCTGATCACCCTCTCTGTAAATAAATGCAGCCAAATGTCAAGTCTGAACTTTCCCCTGGTGCAGCTTTGAACTGTTTCCATGCATTCTGTCACTGGATACCAGGGAGAAGAGATCAGAACCTGCCTCTCCTCTTTCCTTCCTCAGGAAGCTTCAGAGAGCACTGAGGTTCACAGCATTTTATTAATAAATGCAGGCCTTCCTGGCTCAGAAACAGAATAAGCTGCATCACTAGCATTTTGGCTTCCTGTTCTAGATGAGAAAATATATCCTCATTTCATTATTTTATTGGCATATTAGAGGCTCAGGTGAACCTTATTAACTGTCCAGGTTTGCCATCTTTGTCTGCTATTATTTTAAAGTACTTTCCCTTTATGAATCTGATCTAAAGGGAATACAATGCAATTTTTTAAAAACGGAACAGACTGTCGAGAACCAGGAAACATGTGCAGGTTTACCTCAAAAATTGTCGTCTTTGGCAGTTGTTCCACATGCCAGTTAAAAGGATATTTCAGCCTGTTTGCAGCTTCAGGTCAGGACCAGACCTGCCAGTTGCTGACAAATAAGGGAACTCTTGGAATTTCCCTTTATTTAAGGTAATTTTTGCAGCCAGAATAATTCTATTATTTATTCTTTGCAAAATTACAGATTATTTTGGCTTTATTTTGGAAAAAAATACCCACACAAATTAAAAATCACACAACTATTTCTCCAGCTATTGAAGATCGGAATAATTCATCCTGAAAAAAACCCCCCAAATCTCTGTATGTCAGTATCCATGTTTATCAGACTACAGAAGCACTCTTTGTTCCAAAGTAATCCACATTTGGCTTTTATTATTCAAAGAGAGGATTTTTATTTTTTTTTTTAGTAAACGTGAAGCCAAGGTTTACAGATGCATTCAAATACAGTCTACAAAGCAGCGTGTTCTCTAGGAGAAGGCAGGATTATACTGTTAGTTATAGGGAAAAAAATCATGGAGTAAATTGCATCCTCTTGATATTTGCTTTATCAGGAACAGTAGCAGAGGGATGCCACTATGTACAGAAGGTACAGGTGAAAGAGCAGTAGACCAGTCAGTTTTGGGAATGAATAACTGGTAGCCATTTGGCCATTTAGGAGATCACCAGGCCAATGACCCTGCAGTTCCCTATGGTCACTGTTCCCACACCAGCTACTTTTTTATTGAGTAAGGTTCAGTTGGCCAAGTGTCCTGGTTTCAGCTAAGACAGAGTTAATTTTCTTTCTGGTGGTTTTTCAGCTTCCCATAGAAGCTGAGAAGGAACATAGACAGAACAACAGAATGGACAATAGAATATTCCATACCATAGATGTCATGCTTGGTATATAAATGGGGGTTGGCCGGGGGGGAGTGTGGGAATCTGCGATCTCTGCTCGGATTGGGCTGGGCAACCAATTCACCGGGCGGTGGGAGTGACTTGTGTCTTGTGTATTCTTTTACAATTATTATTATTGTTATTTTCCTTTTCCGTTACTGTTCTATTAAACTGTCTTTATCTCAACTCACGAGTTTTTTTCCCTTTCCCCTTCTTGGGAGGGAAGGGGGTATGAGCAAGAGGCTCTGTGGTCCTAGTTGCTGGCTGGGGTTAAACCACAACAGTCCATTTTAGTGCCCAATGTGGGGCTTGACGGGTTGAGATTATGACAAACCTGATCAGAGCACGTTAGAACAAATTTGTCATAAGCATTTATTGTATGGGGTTAATAGTCACAATGTTGCTCTTGGGATTGCATCTCGGTAACACTTAACCTGCTGTATGTGCTCCCTGTTGTGCTGTTTATCATGTCTGGGAAATGGCTGTGCCTTGTAGTGCAGGCTTATGATATGATGAAATCGTGTGTGCTGTGGCTGTACTTGTTAATGATTAAGAGTGATGAACAAGGTGAAATGGCAGCAGCAGTTTCATTTCCATACTTCAGGAACCTAGCAGAAACTTTTAGTAATTACACTTTTTACCTTTTCTCCTCGGAGAACCAATCTGGGGGGGAGACACCTTCCTTCACCTCCCTCTTCTCCTCTAGGCTAATTACAACAACATTCAAGAATTTTGAATACCCTTGGGATGCTCAAACCAGCATGCTTCTATTGCTAGGTGCTTCATTGCTTCTGAATGTGTTTCAGGTCTTGTTTAGGGTTAAACATTGGTGCATATGTGGACACACTATTCCAACCCCAAACCCAGTGACAGGCACTGAGGCTACTTCAACCCCCATGATGATGCTCAAACCCCAGCGACAGGCACTGCAGCTACTGAAACAGAGAACCAACCCATGCCAGTATCAGTCGCCCCTATACAGAAGAAGAAATACACAAAATAATCAGTTTGCTTACTAAGGGATGAAGATGATCCAGGGTCATCACAAGAACAGGAGGAAAAACCAGAGGTTCTCACCCAATCCTTATCCCTGAGTGAGCTGCGATATATATACAAAAAGATTGCAGTTGTCTTCCAGGTGAGCAAATTGTCACCCTGCTGCTTTGATGCAGGGATAATGGGGCCATTAGCTTGGAATTAGAGGGTAGGGAAGCCAAGCAGCTGGGATCTCTGTCTAGGGAAGGGGGTATTGACAAGGCGATTGGAAAAAGAACACAAAACCTCAGCCTCTGGAGGCAACTTCTGTTAGCCGTGAAGAAAAGGTATCCCTTCAAGGAAGACATTATAAGTAACCCAAGCAAGTGGACCATCATGGAGAGAGGTATCCAGTACCTGAGGGAATTAGCTTTGTGGGAGCTGATTTATTATGACCTGGACAATCCTCAGTCACCCACAGATCCAGATGAAGTCCAATGTACCTGACCCATGTGGCCGAAGTTTGTACAGAGCGTACCATCCTCATATGCCAAATCATTGGCAACAAAGAACTGGGGAGATGAAGAGGCACCAACGGTGGATGCAGTGGCTGGCCAACTCTGGCAATATGAAGAAAGTCTTTCTACTTTCCTACAGGCCTGCGTCTTGACGGTGGAAAGACTGTTCAAGAAAAACAGAAGCCTGTTCGAAAAACTGTTTCAGGAGTTACAGCAACTCAAAGAGGATAGGTCCTACTCTCCACATGTGTGGACCAGTATCTCAGCTATTAGGAGTAAGTGTTTTTCTGCTCAAGAGAGAGGATATAGAGGGTACACACCACAAGGCACCCTGTGGTTTTACCTGCGTGACCATGGAGAGGACATGAGGAAGTGGGATGGACAACCTACCTTGATCCTACAGGCACTGGTACACAAGTTGCAAGGAAAAACAGCCACAAATGGGGGCTCTTCCAGGAAAATTACTGCTCCAGTTTCCAGTGGGCAGTTCCCCAGACAAAGCAGAAGGGTTTCTGATTCTCTTGAAGGAACTCCTGATTTGTATTTCCAAGAAGTGAATAACAAGGATGGGATTCGAACCCACACGAGCCACAAAAACCCATTTGTTGATGCTGGATACTATGCTCAGACCTAGAGGGGCCCTACCTCCAGCCAGGTAGAAGAAAGGGAAAACCGGGTTTACTGGACTGTGTGGATTTGATGGCCTGGCACATCAGACCCCCAGGAGTATAAGGCTCTGATAGACACCAGTGCACCCTAATGCCATCAAGCTATAAAGGGGCAGAAACCATCTGGAGTAACGGGGGGGTCCCAAGAGTTAACTGAATTGGAAGCTGAAGTGAGTGTGACTGGGAATGAGTGCAAAAGCATCCCATCGTGACTGGCCCAGAGGCTCCGTGCATCCTTGGCATAGATTTCCTCAAGAGAGGGTATTTTAAAGACCCAAAAGGGTACTGGCGGGCTTTTGGTATAGCCACTGTGGAGACGGAGGAAATGAAAAAGTTGTCTACCTTGCCCAGTCTCTCAGAGGACCCTTGTGTTGTAGGGCTGTTGAGGGTTGAAGCACAACAGGTGCCAATTGCTACTGCCACGGTGCATCGACGTCAATATCACACTGACAAGACTCCATGATTCCCATCCATAACCTAATTCGTCGGCTGGAGAGCCAAGGAATGATCAGCAAGACTCGCTCACCATTTAACAGCCCTATATGGCCAGTGCGAAAGTCTGATGGAGACTGGAGATTAACAGTAGACTATCGTGGCCTGAATGAAGTCACACCACCACTGAGTGCTGCTGTGCAAGACATGCTAGAACTTCACTATGAACTGGAGTCAAAGGCAGCCAAATGGTACGTTACAATTGACATTGCTAATGCATTTTTCTCTATTCCTTTAGCAGCAGAGTGCAGGCCACAGTTTGCTTTCACCTGGAGGGGTGTCCAGTACACTTGGAATCGACTGCCCCAGGGGTGGAAACACAGCCCTACTGTTTGCTATGGACTGATCCAGACTGTACTGCAACAAGGTGAAGCTCCAGAACACCTGCAGTACATTGATGACATCATCATGTTGGGCAATACAGCAGAAGTTTTTGAGAAAGGGAAGAAAAGAATCCAAATTCTTCTGAGAGCCAGTTTTGTCATAAAACAACGTAAGGTCAAGGGACCTGCACAGGAGATCAAGATTTTAGGAATAAAATGGCAAGATGGATGTCGTCAGATCACAGAATCACAGGGGATGGAAGGGACCTCTGGAGATCACCTAGTCCAACCCCCCTGCCACAGCAGGGTCACCTAGAGCAGGTTGCACAGGACGACGTCCAGGCAGGTTCTGAATGTCTCCAGAGAAGGAGACTCCACCACCTCTCTGGGCAGCCTGTTCCAGTGCTCTGCCACCCTCAAAGGAAAGAAGTTCCTCCTCATGTTTAGATGGAACTTCCTATGGTCAAGTTTGTGCCCATTACCTCTTGTCCTATCAGTGGGCACCACTGCAAAAAGACTGGTGCCATCCTCCTGGCACCCTCCCTTTAAGTATTTGTAAGCATTGATGAAATCCCCTCTCAGCCTTCTCTTCTCCAGCCTAAAAAGGCCCAAGTCCCTCAGCCTTTCCTCATAAGAAAGATGTCCCAGCCCCCTAATCATCTGTGTAGCCCTCTGCTGTACCCTCTCCAGCAGTTCCCTGTCCTTCTTGAACCGGGGAGCCCAGAACTGGACACAGTACTCCAGGTGCGGCCTCACCAGGGCAGGGCAGGGCAGAGTAGAGGGGGAGGATAACCTCCCTTGACCTGCTTGCCACACTCCTCTTGATGCACCCCAGGATGCCATTGGCCTTCTTGGCCACAGGGGCACATTGCTGGCTCATGGTCATCCTGTTGTCCACCAGGACTCCCAGGTCCCTTTCCACAGTGCTGCTTTCCAGCAGGTCAGCCCCTAACCTGTACTGGTGCATAGGGTTATTCCTCCCTGGGTGCAGTTCCCTACACTTGCCCTTATTGAACTTCATGAGCTTTCTCTCTGCCCAACTCTCCAGCTTGTCCAGGTCACGCTGAATGGCAGCACAGCCTTCCGGTGCTTCAGCCACCCCTCCCAGTTTTGTGTCATCAGCAAACTTGCTGAGGGTACACTCTATCCCTTCATCCAGGTCATTGATGAATATGTTGAAAAGGACTGGACCCAGTACTGACCCCTGGAGAACACCACTTGTCACAGACCTCCAACTAGACCCTGTGCCACTAATCACAACCCTCTGAGCTCTATCTGCCAGCCAGTTTTCAATCCACCCCACCGTCAATTCATCCAACCCACACTTCCTAAGCTTGCCTATGAGGATGATGCTATGTGAGATGGTGTCAAAAGCCTTGCTGAAGTCAAGGTAGACAACATCCACTGCCCTCCCCTCATCTATCCATCCAGTCATGCCATCGTAGAAGGCTATCAGATTAGTCAGACATGACTTCCCCTTGGTGAATCCATGTTGGCTGCTTCTGATAACCTTCTTTTCCTCCAGATGCTTTGAGATGATGCCCAGAACGAGCTGTTCCATCATCTTTCCAGGGATGGAGGTGAGGCTGACTGGCCTGTAGTTTCC
>VFFE01007702.1:340762-351105 GCA_008921705.1 Burhinus oedicnemus
ACTAACCACTAGACAATGTAGCTTTGTTGATAAGTAGGATATTCCTGTCGAGAGAGTGATGAACTGTAGGCCTGGTCAGCAAACCGAGAAAACCACCTGGAACTGCCAAGATTAGAGGAGAAGTAGGTAAAAGGTAATTTTGGCAGGGGGAGATCGCGACCACCGACTCATTGACCACCTACCCAAATGATACCACCTACTCAAAAGGGAACAATGGAAGAAGACGACCGAGTCTGCGCACTAATTTACATGGGAAGCAAAGAAATCTTGACCAATCATTAAAGAGAACAACAATGAATATGTATTAATTGTTTGAATATAATGATCAATGTATAAAAGTGGAGACTTTTGAAACTAAGGTGTGCTCCCATTTTGGGACGAGCACCCCATTTCTGCGCATTAATGGAATAAACTTGGAAATACCTCTGCTCTGTGTGTTATTGGCTTGCACACTGGGTAAAGGACCCAGATTTGGGATAACAGTTTCTGGCGACCCAGATGGGACTGCACTGACAGCCACTTCACTTTCAAAAGGGTATTTGAAATAACTTCTGCCTCTCTTGAATTTATGAATTTCTGCCAGATGATAAATCTTTTCTCTAAAAAGCTAAAAATACCTAGTGTAAATAAATGGAATCTTTTTCTTAAGAACATCAAGAAGCAGAAATTGAGTTTGCATCGCTCATCTTAAAAATAACTTAATAGTCAATAAATCAGAGTTCTCTTTAGTGTTTTGATACACCAGTATTGGTTGTCTTCATTATTTTGTCAAAGCTAATACAGTGCATAAACACATCAAGTGCACCCTCATGATATCCTTACTTTCAAGGGAATTGCAGAAACAAATACAAGCTTGATTAAAGGAAGAAACAAACAACAATTATCCACAACTTCAATAGCATGATTATTGTATTTGATTCTTAAAAGAAATTTCTTGTGGCTAGAAAACTCTTAACCCAATGATAGGAGAGGACAAAACATAGGCTAAAAGTATTTCATAATGTACTTACATATCAGTGGCAATGGAGGAGTTCCTGGACATGGACTTTGGAGAAAGTTCATAGTCGCTGTCTGACCGGTAAAGGAAGGACTCCCTACGTTGACTGTGGACAAAATTCGCCTGAAGAATTAGCCCTGATCCAGGGTTCATCATGGGATCCAAGGGACTTTGTCCCAATGATGTACCATTGTCTACATCAAAACTGCAAAAAGATAGGAGAAAAACACATAAGAATTTTGAAAGTAATACAAAAATTATCACTAGGTAATTGCTTCTTGATAATAATGGGGAAGTCAAGACCTCGTCAAGTCCACTGCAAAGCCAAAAACAAGGCACACATGAAATATACTTTAAAATTGCTGATAACAAAAAAGAACAAGCCTGAAGGAAAAGAAATTTGGTAGAGAAATTAGCTATTGAGTGGTAAACAAGTTTATCATACCTAGGGAGCACTGCTGTGGTGAGTGGCTGAAGGGGGGCAGGGGGAGAGAGAAAGAAAGAGATGGAGAGAGAGAAAGAAAGAGATGGAGAGATGGTCTTTCACATAGTCTGTGACGGTTCCACAAAGGGCTTTGAAAATCAGTGCAAAGACCTTGAATGAGAGTCTGCAATCAATTAGAAACTAATGCAGGGTGAGCAGTGCTAGGACGTGCTCATGGCAACCTGTGTTGCTTAGCAGCCTGATAACTGTGTTTTGAACCATACAGAGTCCTTTTGGAGCATGCGGCTCAGTTTCTAGACGTAATGTGTTGTGGTATGCAATCTCAGAGGTCACAAATGTGTGGATTAGCAAGATTATGTCTGCATCTGATAGGATGGAGCACATTTTATCCAGCCAGAAGTGGAAGATGACTTTTGTTTCCCTGGTTCTTTGTGTCTCTAAAACCAAAGATCAATTTTAGTTTTACAGAATAGAAGACAAGGTGTGTATGCTTATAACTACTTGGGCTCATTTGCCATAATAATGGGAACTTAAATAGTGCTGCTAAAGCATTTAGGAACGAGGGATGAACAGAGGATCTATCACATGACTTTTAAAATATGGATAAGTGTCAGCATCATAATATGTATTTGTAACGAATGCATGTAAAATACTCATTTTGAAAACAGTGTTCACATGAAGGACACCCGCTGGTTTTCAATTATATCTAATGACAGCTGAAGAGAAAATATTCAGTACATGTCAGCTGTTGATTAGACTTCAGCCTGGCACAGATGTCACAGCAGGTACATGCTGCTACTCTCTGCACTAGCTTGTTTCTTCCTGTTATCTACCATTGACCTGAGGTTGCAATGTCAGCAGCTGTAATGTTTCACTGAAGTGGAGGCATTCCCATGGCCTTTTTCTTTGTTAAATTAACTAATCAAAGAAACATATATTGCCTATTTTGACAGAGATGCACATTGTCTGGCAGACAACAGACCTTGCTGATTTGAGGTAAAACAGGACCAATTTTGTTCAGTAACTTTACTTGTTAGCTAGGCCTCTTCTAACTGCTGAAATTAACAGCATGTTTTGCAGGAAACTGTTCACTCTCAGAGGGATAAGACCCATGTTTATAGCTGATGCCAAGGAATGGGATGCAGAGAGGCTCTTGCTTATCCTTATTGCTATAACAACCAAGGCCAGCCAACTTTGTTACTTGCCCCGTTGGAGGGTCGGAAGCGGAAAAGCGTAGAGGGGTCGCACCTGCAGGGAGGAGCAGACAGGACAGGTGTCCCAAACATGACCAACAAGGGTATTCCATCCCATCTGCCTCATGCTCAGTATAAAAGCTGAGGGATCAAAGGGTCAGCTCTCTTTCTTCAATGGCCGGCGTCCTGGGAGGACTCTGTCTCTGCGTCTGCCTTTGATCCTGATCCCGAATCCAGATCCGGAATCCAGTTCCCGTCCATCACTGAGTCCAGTCTGGGACTTGCCCAGTGCCTGCTGGTGACGTGACTGTCATCCTGGAAGCTTGATACGGTTTTGAATATATTTCATTTCCTTCTAAACTCTTAAGTCTCTCTTTTTCTCTCTCTTTCTTGCCTCCTGAGCGGAGCAGGAGAGAGCGAGCATCTGTCGTTCCACCGGATTGGGCCAATCTGGCCCAAACCACGACAATCTTTTATTTCATTGTTTTAGCATTACTTTTCACATATTCCTGGAATTGCAAGCTTTCTGCTACACTCAGACTATAGTATTATTTTGTATCCACCTTTCACAGTTTAAATGTAGGAAAGCAAAATATTTTTTTCCAAAAAAACTATTCAGAAAATGGTATTAAACAAATAAACTTCAAGAGAGATTTTCAGAACAATTCACTGTCAGTAAATCCTAACACATACACTTCTTCCCAAATTTGATTTTTTTTTAATTATGCCTGAGTACTTTTTCTATATCCTCAAATGTGCTGCTACTGCTACGTGGCATTATCAATCTCAAGCTAACAAAGCTTAATCTGTAAGACAGCAAATAAAGGTTCTGCCACTAGTCTGCTGGGTGATCTTGGACAACACCAAGCTCCTCTCTGCATTTCATTTTCCCTGTTCATTGGATCTTTGTGATAATTGTAAGATCTGCTCACAAAAAATATTGAAAAAATATTGGAAAAGGCAAGATAGTATGAATACTAGAGTAAAACATCCTTTGCATTTTATATTACCATAAGTTAATAACCATATTACCATTACTACTAGCATGAGTACTATTGTTCACTAGTAATGAATGTCTTTTGAATTTGATTTCCTGAGTATTCCAGGAGCACAAAATACTCACAATGCCAATAAAGGTTTTGGAACACTTGTGAGCTCCTCATATCCAAATATTCTAACACTTCTATTTAATTTCCTAAATAAAACAAGTTTTTTTCTTTTAACAGCTGCAAGAAAACACAATCTCCTAAACAATAGACAGTCCGCATGTTTTGTTTTTCTATTGAGAGCGGGAAGGTAAATGTAATTTCTTTAACAGTGGACTTAATTATTCAACTGAATAAAAGGTATTTTATTGGATTAAAGGAACATATGGTTTTGTTTGCAGATTTGTTTTTATTTTCTTCACCCACCTTTTGTGGACATGATATGAATGTTTTATTACGAGTCTTATTTCTCCCAGTCAGAAACTAAGGCAGGCTTCTATGAATGATTTCATTGTCAGATTATAAAATAGTGATATTTTTCAAAATTTAAAAGTCTATTGGATAAAATTACAGGTACGTTAGCTGTGAGAGGCCCTGTGCTTTGCACCACCAGATAACTACAAGTATGTGCAAGACTTGCAGATAGCTGTTGTGATAGGAATTTTATCCTGTGATACTGTGCTGTGTCCACTAGATGGGTGTCAAAAGTAATGAAAGGGTTCCAAATATATCAGCTAGGATTTGGCTCATACTGCTCAACGAAAATGTTTTTTATGTAAATATGCATCAAGAAACAAAATGTTCAGTGCTACAAAGAGAGAGTGTGAATACAGCACTGGTTTGCCAGAAACATCTGTTGAGAAAAAAGTTTCTAAAATGCTACAGTAGTTAAGTGTCTTGTTTAGCTCTTGCCGATATATTTGTTAACACTTTCAGATACAAAGGTTCTAAAAATCTAACTGAAAAATGTGTTATTACACTGAAAACCAAATAAATTGTTTCTTTGGCTGAATCACAAGTCTTATTTGCAAGAAATGGAGCTGCTGATCACACTGCATCAAATGAACAGAGAATCAGAACGCAAAATTGATGACTTTCACACAAGTTATTTTTTCTTTCTGCATACACTGAAAAAAATTAAAAGTTTAAGGTACAAAATTGGATAGAGTCTTTATTTTGCCTGAGCAGAAATTGCAGAAAGTCAGCTACAGTTGCTTCATATTTATCTTTTCACTCCTGTTAAGTTTTAAGCCACAGCAAGGACATGCTGTGAATTAAAAAGGGCATGCTCAGCGACAAGACAAAAGTTATTCTCTACCTGGCGTGTTCCTCAGCCTCCTTGCACTTTTGGTGGTGGCTGCTTTTTGAAAAGGAAGGAGGAGTATGGAAGTTGTTACCGAAGGCACCAGAACTGTTTTGCCAATGTTTCACAGGCAGAAAGTGCCCATTTAAAGACAGAATTTTCTACCGCTGTTTCTCAGCCAGCTTTGGGCACTTTGCATGACATATACAAAGCAAAGCTGCTTTTAGTGACAGGAGCATTTGACACAGCATGCATCACAGAATTGTCTGCGGTCAAAGAGCTTTGCTGAAACTCCAGCGATGCCAAGGCTATGAAAGACCAGTGCTAATTCAGCAACATTTGTGTGTGCATTTTGACAAAATATTTTATAACATTACTGGATATTGTTTATCCTTAGAGCCTTATTCAGTGATGACAAACATGACATGAAAGTTCAGCTTTTTTTGTGTTTGAACATCTTGCCCACTGTGTATCATCCAGGCTCTGTATTGAGATTGGGATAAAGGTGGTGAAATCTCCTGAGCAAGATATAAACGTTCATGACTGATCTTCCCTGTGCTCCTAATAGAACAAGAAGTATTAACATCACAAGCAAACTTTAGGAAGATTATTAATGATTTGCTTCAGGCAATAGTGGAAATCTGTGGCAAAGGTTCAGAATCCTAGATCTCAGCAGCACTGCTTCATTGTTACCGACTGTACAACTTCTTTAACACAGTGAATGAAATCCTCTGTGGACTTCCTTTCAAGTCCTTAAATAATTCTTTCCTACTCTTTGCTAGGTTGCTAGAAGAAAAAAAGGGGAAGATCTGTGTACAAAATACAGCTTATAGTTACATAAGGAGTAATAGCATGATAATGAATATGCATAAGCGCTTGTAATTAAGGCTTGATAGAAAATCTTAATATTGGTCTTCTTATTAGTGAGAGTTTAGCAATTTAATCCTGTAGGTTTTTTGTTTGGGTTTGGTTTTCACAGAATCATAGAATCGTTTAGGTTGGAAAAGACCTTTAAGATCATCCAGTCCAACCATTGACCCTACTCTACCAGGTCCACCACTAAACCATGTCTCTAAGCATCACATCTACAAGACTTTTAAACACATCTAGGGATGGTGACTCAACCACCTCCCTGGGCAGCCTCTTCCAATGTTTGATAACTCTTTCAGGGAAAAATTTTTTCCTATTGTCCAGCCTAAACCTCCCCTGGCGCAACTTGAACCCGTTTCCTCTTGTCCTATCGCTAGTTACTTGGGAGAAGAGACCAGCTCCCATCTCACTACAACCTCCTTTCAGGTAGTTGTAGAAAGCAATAAGGTCTCCCCTCAGCCTTCTCTTCTCCAGACTAAACAATCCCAATTCCTTCAGCCGCTCCTCATAAGACATGTTCTCCAGACCCCTGTGTCGAAGGCCTTACTAAAGTCCAAGTAGACAACATCCACAGCCTTTCCTTCAGCCACCAGGCGGGTCACCTGGTCGCAAAAGGAGATCAGGTTGGTCAAGCAGGACCTGCCTTTCATGAACCCATGCTGGCTGGGCCTGATCCCCTGGTTGTCCTTCACATGCCACGTGAGTGCACTCAGGATGAACCATTCCATGATCTTTCCTGGCACTGAGGTCAAGCTGACAGGCCTATACTTGCCTGGATCCTCCTTCCAGCCCTTCTTGTGGATGGGTGTCACATTGGCAAGCCTCCAGTCATCTGGGACCTCCCCTGTTGACCAAGACCGCTGATAAATGATGGAGAGTGGCTTGGCAAGCTCCTCTGCCAGCTCCCTCAGCACTCTCAGGTGGATCCCATCTGGGCCCATAGACTTGTGGCTGTCCAGTTGGTGTAGCAGGTCACTAACTGCTTCCTCTTGGATTATGGGGGGTTTATTCTGCGCTCCATCCCTGTCTTCCAGCTCAGGGGGCTGAATACCCTGAGGATGACTGGTCTTACTATTAAAGACGGAGGCAAAGAAGGCATTAAGTACCTCAGCCTTCTCCTCATCCTTGTTGACAATCTTCCCCTCTGCATCCAATAAGGGGTGGAGATTCCTCCTGGCTCTCTTTTTGCTGTTAATGTATTTGTAAAAAACTTTTTTGTTCTCTCTTACTACAGTGGCCAGATTAAGTTCTAGCTGTTCTTTTGCCTTTCTGATGTTTTTTCTG
This sequence comes from Burhinus oedicnemus, assembly GCA_008921705.1. NCBI lineage: Eukaryota > Metazoa > Chordata > Aves > Charadriiformes > Burhinidae > Burhinus > Burhinus oedicnemus. The sequence continues at coordinate 347,841 of VFFE01007702.1, forward strand.
CATGACCTAACTAGATCCCTATACTCTTCTTGCGTTGCCTGCCCCTTCTTCCAAAGGTGGTAAACTCTCCTTTTTTCCTCCCTGAGTCCCAGCAAGAGCTCCCTGTTCAGCCAGGCCGGTCGTGTTCCTCGCCAGTTCGTCTTACGACACATGGGGACAGCCTGCTCCTGCTCCTCTAAGACTTCCTTCTTGGAGAGTGTCCAGCCTTCCTGGACCCCTTTGCCCTTCAGAACTGTAGTAGATTGGAGTACTCCAGTAGATTGGAGTTACTTTCCCATGCTGCTGACGATGACCGATTTAAATTTTTTCTTTTCAGGTATAAGCACAGTGGAAGATGCATAAGGTGTTAGTTTGATAACTCGTGCTTATGAAATAGTGGTTAGTTTGTCTCTAATGGAGAATCACACCAGGAGAGGGGGGCTTACTATTATTAAGATCTGTAATTTTGTGGCAAATAATTTTTGATTCATCTCCTAGTACATTCACATAATACAAAAGAATCTAAAAAAAGAAAATATCTTCTAGCCACTAATTGCTCTTAAAAAAGCTCCAAACCATACCAGTAATTCATGTTCCCAAAGTCACCTCTAATTTCACAATGCATGACATGAAAATGTATGCAAATAATACACATTCTTTAAAGGTCTTGCTGAAGCTCAGCCAGACCCAGTCAAATTAGCCAACATAAGCACAAACCAACAGAATTAGATTAGCCCAGTTTGCAAGGAGAGTTGAATCTGCAATTTTTCTCAAATTTTACTCCTTGTATGTAACAGCAAAAGTTTTCCAGAAAATTAGCAAATTTAAAAGGGAAATCATCAGAAAAAAACCACAACGGTTTTTCTCCTCTATTCCTGTAATCCTGCTCTCTTGTATAGACTGAACACTGGAATTGGAAATAATTGTTTCCATTTCATTAAAGAGGGATTTCTTAAAAAGCTCCCTGATCACATAGAGATAAAACCAAAAACCCTTAAAAGGTTTTCATGACACGACCACCCTCCTCCCCAAAAAAACCAACCCCAAACAAAATCCCACAACAGGACAGAGAAACAGGCTCACCCCAGAACAGTCATTATATCAACAGCTCATTTGGGACGTGACAGACCCAGCTACCTACTACCTGCTTTGGACTCTACCACTTCTTGATTACAGACAGAAATTCTATACAGAACCTCAGAAACCTTCCTCAGCATAAATTTGATCAGAAAATTTTAGTTTCAACAAAACAACACAGAATTACCAGCAAATGCTCTTCAGTAGCTATTTCTTGTCCTGAATCCATGTCATTTGCTGTATAGCTCTCAGGTTTTGATGCAGATGGCCAAGGTTTTGCAGGATTTCAGAAGTTAAGAATACTTATAAGTAGAAGAGAAAAAGAACAGGGAGAGATGTCATGATTTCCAAAGCTTAAATGATGCTCTCTTACTCTGTTGAGACCAGCTATAGTTCAAAGATAAATTGGAGAAGCACATTATTCTCCTGACTTAAAAACACTATAATATTTTTGTTATGTCAAAATTTATGTGGTTTTATGAGACAACAAGACCTTGGAGAAACAAGCCAAGGAAGAAACCAAGAAAAAAAAAAATCAACATTAATCATTAGTGATTTGCTATTATTAAGAATGGTTGCCCCTTTATTATTACACGGATACACCTCTCTGATCAAGAGATGCATCCCCATGGCAATGGGCTGAAGTCTGAATGTTTCCCTATACATTCAACACAGAAACAAAATATACAGCTTTGAATGAGTTGCTCAAGTTCTAGCAAATGAGAGAGGGAAGTATCTTAGTTTTGCCTACAACAGTCAGGCTCTATGAGCAGTGATGGAACATGGACAAGGCAAAGACACTCTTTGCTATTAACCTACTCTTGAGGTAGCACCTGTGTTACAGTGCAAAACAACTTGTTGTCCATGGTAATATATACCTGATCACCACAATAATCACATCAGTAATCCTGTTTAGGACCTTCATGCTTGTGGTTTCAAGGTTGCAAGCACACAGAATCTGACACTGCAAAGTTTGTCAGTCGCACTTAGCCTGACCAGTGAAGGCAGAAACAAGTGCTAAACTTCCCCACGAAGTAAGATCTTTCAGTAGCTGAAATTTACCCTGTCCTTGTTTTGTTAATATAATTTGAACTGGTGAGCAATTCATTCTTTTAATGACAATTGTATGCCTTTTTCTCAAGTCTAATAATTACATCTAAAATAAATTAGCCCTTCAGAAAGTCTATCTGAATCTGAAGCTGCTACCTGCGTAAATAATACACACTGCTCCAGTACAGAGAAGTATAAACTTTAGCATTCACAGTTTTTGGAATTACTTGGAGGCAAAGAGGAATAAGGAAGACCATATTCAAGCATATTAGCTGATTTGTTAATTGGTACTAGACTAGATCCTATGCTCATGTAGGTCAGGGTAGCTCCACAAAAGCCAAAGAAATAACACAGACTTATGTCAGCTGGTCATCTAGCGTACTACTGTAAAACTGTGTTGCATAAAATAAAAAAGCAGTCCAAATCTGCATCACACTTGGACAATGGATGAAAGAAATTGGAAACACCAAGAAAAAACTTCTATAGTGAAGCTGTAACTAAAATGAAATTTTAAAATTAACATTTTGGACCTTTTATCTGTGTTAGGTTCTCTATTTAAAAATCTAATCCCTGCAAACAGAGACCCGATGAAGATCAGCATAATGATAGGAGGAGGAACCTAATGAGCTAATTAGTGAAAATGGAGCAAACTGAATCAGCTACTCCCAGAATTCATCCAAGGGGAACGATTAGTTTCACTTAATTCCTACCATTCTGGTAGGTACCACCGACCCTTAAGAAAAAAAAGTGAGGAACAAACATCATGTTTAGCTTACAATGAACATGCCAAACTAAACTGATTCAGTTACTATGAAGTCTTGAAAGGCAGATTTATTGTTTTCTGAAGAACATTTTCCAGTTTCCTAGTTACCATTTTTCTCAAGTACTGACAGATATGAAAATTTGTTTATTTTAGCATGAAAACAGTTCAGAGACTTTTGCCATTCTATGGGAAATCTTTGGGAATTTAGCTAGAAATTCTTCACTAATTAAATAGTCCCATGTTCTTCCGATATCAGGCTGTCATTTTAGGATTAAGACTGATATTTATCCCTATACAAAGAGCCGGCACAAGATCTACACACTGTTTAGGTACATCTAACTTCTACAGAATCTTTTTTTTTTTTTTTTTTTTTTTTTTTTTATTTTTTTCTTTTAC
>VFFE01007702.1:372817-406652 GCA_008921705.1 Burhinus oedicnemus
GTATAAGCCAGAGCCTCTCTGCATACCGTTCCTTGGCATCAGCCATAAACATGGGTCTTATCACTCTGAGAACGAACGGTTTCCTGCACAACATGCTGTTAATTTCAGCAGTTAGAAGAGGCCCAGCTAACAAGTAAAGTTACTGAACAAAACTGGTCCTGCTTTACCTCAAACCAGGACAGTCTTCCCATTGCTTCTTTTCATTACAAGTGGCATGACAGCATGCACCCAACATCTTACAGTTGATGCCTTTACCTTTTCCATCTTTAAGTTTTCCCCATGCCAGGTCTGTTTGGCTCTTCAGCTGGTCCCACTCAGACCAGTGGTCTCAGACCCAAGCATTGTAAAACTGGGGCCAGGGGGAAATCTCATGCTTACCCAAATAAGCCTCTACCCTGTTAGCCTCAGACCCTGCTGTGCCATTTTCTGTCACAGTCAGGCCATCTGATGCTATCTATCCCTTGAAGGAATAATGTTCTGAGTCCAAGGTATAAAGTGAGGTTTATTGGGATAAGGCACTTATTAAGTGGATAATGATTACACCACCCTGCATGTGAGGACTATTCTGCTTCTATTCCAAAATTCCTTATAATATACCTAATAGGTATCACTCAGTTCCCAGGAAAGTATCCTTTCACAGCATTCTCCTGGAGAAAATGGCTGCTCATGGCTTGGATGGGTATACTCTTCACTGGGTCAAAAACTGTCTGGAAGGCCAGGCCCAAAGAGTGGTGGTGAATGGAGTTAAATCCAGTTGGCGGCTGGTCACAAGTGGTGTTCCCCAGGGCTCGGTATTGGGGCCGGTTCTGTTTAATATCTTTATCAACGACCTGGATGAGGGGATCGAGTGCACCCTCAGTAAGTTTGCAGGCGACACCAAGTTAGGTGGGAGTGTTGATCTTCTTGAGGGTAGGAAGGCCCTACAGAGGGATCTGGACAGGCTGCATCAATGGGACGAGGCCAATGGTATCAGATTCAACAAGGCCAAGTGCTGGGTCCTGCACTTGGGTCACAACAGCCCTATGCAATGCTACAGGCTTGGGGAAAAGTGGCTGGAAAGCTGCCTGGCAGAAAAGGACCTGGGGGTGTTGGTCGACAGCCGGCTGAATATGAGCCAGCAGTGTGCCCAGGTAGCCAAGAAGGCCAACAGCATCCTGGCCTGTATCAGGAATAGTGTGGCCAGCAGGACTAGGGAAGTGATCATCTCCCTGTACTTGGCGCTGGTGAGGCCCCACCTCGAATACTGTGTTCAGTTTTGGGCCCCTCACTACAAGAAAGACATTGAGGTGCTGGAGCATGTCTAAAGAAGGGCAACGAAGCTGGTGAGGGGTTTAGACAACAAGTCTTATGAGGAGCAGCTGAGGGAACTGGGGTTGTTTAGTCTGGAGAAAAGAAGGCTCAGGGGAGACCTGATTGCTCTCTGCCACTACCTGAAAGGAGGTTGTAGTGAGGTGGGGGTCGATCTCTTCTCCCAAGTAACAAGTGATAGGACAAGAAGAAACGGTCTCAACTTGCGCCAGGGGAGGTTTAGATTAGATATTAGGAAAAAGGTCTTCACCGAAAGGGTTATCAGGCTTTGGAACAGGCTGCCCAGGGAAGCGGTGGAATCACCATCCCTGGAGGTATTTAAAAGATGGGTAGATGTGGTGCTGAGGGACATGGTTTAGTGGTGGTTTTGGCAGTGTTAGGTTGATGGCTGGACTCAATGATCTTAAAGGTCTCTTCCAACCTAGGTGATTCTATGATTCTATGATTCTCTGATTCTATGATTCCTTACCTAGCATCCCAAGTAAAGGGAGATCACCAAGGTGTGGGCCAGCCATTCCTCAGGAGCACTTGAATCAGGCTCTCAGGGAGCAGTTTATGTATCCTTCCTCGGTGGTTTCTGTGGTCACTGCCTAGTGGTATCATTTCACTGTTGCTGGGCAAACTCGGGCCCAGCACAGCCAAAGGTCAGACCAAAGCACTGCCACTTGGTCTGGATTGTCTCCCCACAAAAGATAGGAGGACAGCATTGTACAGTTTGTGCATGTGCATCATACATGTGCTCTGCAGACTCCTGGGGGTTGATGGACTGGTTCTAAAGGTATCTGTGAAAGCCAATTAGAAAATAACTTCAATGTCAGTGCGCAGAAATTAGCTCTATGGAATCCACACTTCCACTGGTGAGGGCAGGGGAATTACAGTTCTATGAACTGAAAAAAATAATAGTGGAAATAAAAAGGAAGGTGTTGCATAGATGCAAAATAATTGGTTTGGGTGAATGTTACCTGGTCGAAGGGGCTCTTCTACAAGAGTGCTTGGATTTGGATAGAAACATCCCAACTTTATCAGAAAAATATAGTACCAGAAATTATGATATTATGAGAAACTTAAACTTCCCATGATTGTGTTGAAAAATATCTGTAAACTATGGTAAGGATTGGATAGTCTGAAGATAAATTTGATGGATTTCTTTATCAAATACTCAGTGAACCAACAGAAAACAAAAGGTGCATAAACTCTAAAAGCAATGTAAATAAAGAGAAGCAGCAGCACAGACTTGTGCTGTAGGGTTGGGTTTGGAATTACAGGAAATGGAGGAATATCTTCCTTTGTCTTAGTTTTAATTAGGAAAATTATTTTAAGCATCAGGACAGGCATGATAGATAATAGGAACGAAGGTATGTAAATTGCTATAATTGATATGGAAGCAAACCTCAGGTATTAATGCTCTTAAGCTATGGGAACTGGATGATCTTTGTTCAAGAACTTTGAAAGAACTGGTACAAGAAATCTCAGTCTTGTAGTGAGGATTGTTAATAAGATTATAAAATCAGGAATAGTATAATAGTAAATGTGTTACTTGTATTTAAAGAGACTGGACAGGTACCACTGCTTTTTTTTTTAAAGAAAAAGTTTTGAAGATCAGAACTAGTAGACATCAAGACAAACAGAAAATGAGATAAAATCAGTATGTGCTTACTAAATTAAGTTGCTCTCAGCAATCTTAATATTATTTTACAGGCAAAGTAATAGGTGTGCTCATGTAGATGACCTTTGTTATAATGTCACTTGAAAAATTACTAGTTAAAATGGAAAACATGGGTATCAGTAAAATAATTTCAAGGCAGATGAGGAGCTAGTAAGAGAAGACAACAAAGGACTGTCAGAAGGTAATTATTTCCTAAGAAGTAAAATGTTACTAGAGTTCTAGGATTTCACTTAGGTTTTTTATTCATGGTTTTCTTATAAACAGTAGGATATAGGAGTGCACTAGTGACACATTCATATGACTCAGTGTTAGGAAACTATCACTGTAGAGGAGAATCAGATTACAGGATTTGGAGTAGTTCAGTAGGAGGGAAATATTAAGTCCTGAAACTTTTTGAAACTATGAAAGAAAATAGAAAGTCTGTTGATGTCAATGAGGATAGGCTGACCATGAAGGAAAGACAAGTTCGGTGACTCAATGCTACTTGTATTACTTTTTATGACATAATCTTAATATTGAAACGATTTGATTTTTGCAAGCCCTTAAGTTTTTGACATAATACATTCTTTGATGAGTAAGTTACAAGCCAACAGAAATTCTTTACTCATAAATAAAATTAAGAACAACAAAACCAAGGCAAATCTATAACTCAAAGCTTTATGAAGTTTTGAGATGTTTAAAAAAATAATTTAAATGTTTTAGACCATATTATAAATCATAAATTGAAATTTAGTTGACTGAACTGTGTATTTGAGGGCATCAGAAAAGTGTACTTGATAGAAACATAAGATCTGTTAGGAGAAATGACATTTCAGGAAAAAAAGTCTCAAAGCATTGTCGCTTATTTTTCATGTGCCCCATTCTACCACTATCCCCCAACCAAAAAAAGATGCCATCTAGACAGGAAGGTGTCAAAAAAATGTATGTCTAAGTAAGATTCCATAACAGTTGTCAATGAAGAGTCCTTTTTCTCTGTTTCCTTTTGTAAATCATCACTGCATTGTTCAATACAGGTAGTTATCATTCCTTTTACAAAATGTAGTTGTGTTCAGAATACATATAATGCATAGCAATATAGAGAGAAGTCATCTTCACTGGGCTAATATGCAAATTAGTAGCAAGTGAAATGCAAACATTACCAGATTGGGGGGGGACGACACGATGGATTTTTTTGATGCCAGGCAAAATCCCAAGCATATTATAGTTTACCTTTTCTCCACAACCCTGCAGAGAAGGTAAAGCTGATATGAATGGAGTATAGCTGAATTTCCAGTGTGCATAGTAAAGGCATACTTTGTGATTAAAATGAAAAAAAAAAAGTTATTCCTAGCAAATATTATGCCCTTTCATGTTGAAATTCTTCAGTTTCTGAAAAGGTGTATATTTTCTCACTTAAGATTCTCAACTACTTTTGAATACTCATGTCAACATCATTTTGTAAAGGACAGAGTAGAAGTCTTTCCATAAGTCATCAATACTTTTTTTCAATTAACCTAAGTATGGGCTGCTAGCAAGCACCATTCTGTTAACTTCATCTTGTAGGCTCACATGCCATCCTCACAACATTCTTAGTGTACCCAGGTTTGGGAAAAAAGAACTGAAAATGGAAACCAGTTTTATCAGATAAGTTTGTGAGCAAAATAATCACTATTTTAGCTTCACTTATTAAATTGAAGACAATGTACTTACTTAAATAGAATTATCTTAAATCATATGCTTTGTTTCACTTTAAGTTTCTTCCCACAGAATGAATATAATATTGTATCATACTACAGTAACTTATATTTACAGGAATAAATTGAACTTCTCTGGAATTTTCGAAGTATGAACAAGTAAAATTTCATTCCACCTTATCATTTAAGATTCAAGTACTCTGAACTATGTTCTATTTGAAATAGAATATGACTAAAAATAATACACGATAATCTCCAGTATGACCCGCCCCACTATGACGGTGACAGTTCCATTTCAGGTTTCCCACCTCCCCAGGTGACGTGTAGCATGATTTGGGTGGAGGGATGAGTGCTATAGTCATATATGTTTAGCATGATCTTGATAACCTTCATTAGCATATGCAGGAGTGTCAACTTTAATACGCATTTCACAGATAATGAGGCAAAGGTCATCATCGGGCATAGTAGCCCTCTGAAGAAACAGAGAACTATGCAGATTCTTGTTATCTTGTCCTTGCTGAGGAAAAGCAGAGCTGTCCTGTCTCCCTCCTCCAGATCCAGGTGAGTTTCTTTCCTGCCTGAGTAAGGAGGTGTTAGCCTTATCAGTTCTTTGAACATAAGGCCTACTTTATTCGCCCCATGACTATAGCTACATTTCAAGGTCCTTGTGAGTGTTTGAGACATTCCTCAGTGAAACTCAGAGGGCCACCTCCTCCTCTCTTTCATCTCTCACCATTTGTTCTGGGGAATTTACTAGTCGACTCTTACACCTGTTTAGATGTTTCATTGGGCAGTCAGGAATGCAAGATTCCCAAGACCACTAAGAGAGAGAAAAGAGGACAGATCCTCACTCTATAGTCCAATGTGACTATTTATCTGGAAGTGAGAAGTGCTATAATCTGGTTCCTGCTACCAACATACTTTATCCATTACCTAATTAATTTTAGTGGAAAATTCTCAAGAAGACCTTGTAGAAGGGACTGGAATCTGTGACTCCTCCATCTCAGGGAAGTTATCACTTGCAGATTCCTGTTTGTCTCTGTCTCTCTCCCTCCAACTGCTTTAAGCCTAGCCTAGATTCTGTACAAATGGGGAAGATGCACTATACTATCTTATAGCCTAAATTCTAATGTTCAGAGTACTGTTCTGGTAGCAGAACCAAGAAATCAAAGTAAAATCTGCTTTGAATTGCTTTTTTCTTTTTTACTCTCTTTTTTTTTTTTTTCCCTTTTCTTTTCTTGAACTGAAATTGTGTTTGAACTACTATTTCAAAGAACTTGGTGAACCTGAATTGGAACCGAAAAAACCTAAATGCTTATCTGGTCAAAAAAAATTATGCCACTGAAGTTAATGCCACTAAATGTTTTTAGATGTTACATTTTCTTTCAAAGTGAACTGATTAGCAAACTATTATGGGCTTGAGCTGGAAGAATTTCACAATTCAGCCTATACTGGAAATATGACAGAAATTCTTTGCTGGATAAGGTCTCTGGCTTTAATTTATCCCTGCTCTGGAAAGCCCATATATTGTGTATTCCACTTTGTTGGTGAGTTCTTTAACTGGTTTGTAATGCTATATAGTAACTTTATATATGTCCACCCTCCTTCTGCAACTCTGCTTCTGAATGAAATGAGTTGAATCAATGGGTGCTATGCTTTCTGCTGAACTTAATACTAGAGAAAACCAGATAAATTGGCATATAGATGCAGAATAGACTCATTTTTGGATTTCAAATGTGTTAGGTGCCAGGTCATTGTTGAGAAGCTCTTTCTCAAGATAGTACAAGGCATTAAGTAAGTCTAGTGTTGAAAACGTCAGTGCCCATGGGTGTTCGGGAAAGTATGTAGTTATGTAAGTGCAACATGAAATAATAATGATGGTGCAGATTTGTGTAGCATTTGGTGCACTTAATATTTCATAATAAGTGGATCTAGCCTAGAGAAAGCAATAGACAACTGGATTAGTTAGAGGTAATGTTTCTTCATATTCAGATTAATCACACAACCTTGCAGTTTTCACAGTTTTGTTTGTATTCTTTTCAAATGTCTCTGGCCCCAGAGGAGGGCCACGAAGATCATCAGAGGGCTGGAGCACCTCTCCTATGAAGACAGGCTGAGAGAGTTGGGGTTGCTCAGCCTGGAGAAGAGAAGGCTCCGGAGAGACCTTACTGCGGCCTTTCAGTACTTAAAGGGGGCCTACAAGAAAGATGGGGAGGGACTCTATCAAGGACTGTGTAGTAATAGGATGAGGGGTAATGGCTTTAAACTGAAAGAGGGTAGATTTAAATTAGATATTAAGAAGAAATTCTTTACTCTGAGGGTGGTGAGACACTGGAACGGGTTTCCCAGGGAAGTTGTGGATGCCCCATCCCTGGAAGTGTTCAAGGCCAGGTTGGATGGGGCTCTGAGTAACCTGGTCTAGTGGAAAGTGTCCCTGCCTATGGCAGGGGTGTTGGAACTAGATGATCTTTAAGGTCCCTTCCAACCCAAACCATTCTATGATTCTGTGATTCTATGAAATTCCCAAAGTAACTGGGGGGAGGGGTTGCTTTTTACATAAAGCATGAACATATAATAAGAGTTACAACAGCTTATCTGGTCCTTTTAGAAGTTATTCTGAATATTTTTCTTTATTGAACATGATTATATACTTTGTTTTGTAACTTCTTAGTGGAAAAAAAGGCTAATTTTCATTCTCACTGTAACTCCCAGCATCTGCTTTCTATCACAGTTGTATTTAAATGAAAAAAGAAAACCCAAGCCTTTTCCATAGAGTAGCAGGACATAAATGATGCTAGAGCCTCTTTAAATTTTGAAATATGTTGTATTTTGGTGCTTCAGGTCTTCAAAGTACAGTAATATACAAATGTGTGCAGCAGTGCAAGCTCCCTTTTTATTACTGAATTAAAGGAAATACTATTTCCCTGTCAATGCATTATGACATTCAATTAATTTAATATTTTATTCTTTCTCACTAGGGCTAATTTGGGGTATTGTAGAATAGAGCTCTGACAGCAAAAGAAGTGAGCTTAAGGAAATAGGATCTATAAAAATGTGCGGTGCAATATCTTATCATGTTACTCCCAAGTCCACCCACACCCTAACCAAATACACACTCTTATCACATGTTTTAATGTCATTGAAGTTGCAGCTGACTTCCATACTTCAGGATTTCCTGTCCAAAAGGGCAAGGGCTTGTTTGAAGTTTAAAAAGTCTTAGTGCAGTGTAAACCATTTTAAAAGAATGGCAAGTAAACTATATATGGCCTGTGCACACTGAAGTATAAAAAGCTTGTCTAGAAATCTTTTAAATCTCAGTAGAGAACAACACAGTAAACTCTGTTTTCTACATGTATCTCTTTCTACAGATTTTTGCACTTGCGTGCAAAATTTTCTTTGCTTTCAGTCACTGAGAGAAATAGGTTGTTTTAAGGAAGGCTCTCCTGCTTTGTTTTTCACAATGCCCCGGTCCTTCCCTTCCATCTGTCGGTGGGAAAGGCAGGCCAGGATGTCCTGTGTCAGGAGAACCCACCTAGAGGGCCCCCTTGACGCAAGCACAGCCTCTGCCAGGCAGAGCCTTCACCGCAGCCAAGCCCAGTCTGCTGCAGAGTAAGTGCCACGGAGTCTGCAAGTGTCCGGAGCTGCTGCTGGGCGGGAATACAAGGAGCCCGAGGGGTAGGTTGGAAATTCTTGTCAGGAAAAGGAAGCAAGAGCCTTTTGCCTGCGTTGCTTTAAAAGATATGCCGTCCCTTTAGCTGGGGCTTAAGAATCTTCCCAAGGATATTACCAGAGTGTCAGGAGTGATAACTATTATCTGGGAGCTGAATTGTGAAAAAAGGACAGCAGAGAAAGAATGCTTAGATAACACAGGACTTAAAGCTATGCTTTCATTTTGCCATGTACAAATTGATGCATGTGGTTTTATACACAGTATAACATCAAAATAAAACTAGGTTCTGCAGTGAAAGAATCAATAGCTTTGTCATTTTACTTAAAGGGAGCAGGCAGCCTTATTATGGGGTTAGACAGCAAAAATGAATTTGATCATCTAACTGTAGTCCTGTCCTATGGAGTGGAAAAAGCATACTTCCTTCCTTCTTTCTTAGATGAAGAAATAAACCCATAGAATCAAATTCAGAAAAAAGTTTGGGTTTGTTGTACATGGCTATTAAACATTATCCTGTTCCCTGGGCTTGTAATAAAGGAAAACTGCATTAAAGTGATCCCTGATGGATATGTATCTAAGAAAGAAGAAAAAGCAATATTCATTTCTGAACACGGCAAAACAATCTCAAGTTACACATCTCCCCCTAACCACTGATTTGGCATGGATGACAAGAAACTATCTTTTGAGTAATCTTTTCCAACTGTCCAAAATGCTGCATATGAAGATGCTTTAATTCAAAGTGAAAGTGCTTTGATTTTTATAAAGGCAAACTGTTGGCATCGTCATACGGTTTCTGTATACTGATCAGTTTAATGTTTTTTAAGTAGCATTTGATGAATGTATGTGTATGCATCAACGGGATGGATGTGTACCTAGAAAACCCTGCGAGAAGTCTGTCTTTGAATCCTGGGAATTTTTATTTTTGTGGATTACAGTAATTCCTGCAATAATCCCTGCTGTTAACTGCTCATGCAGTTCTTCTGGAATGCATCTATGAATACCATAACAGATAAAACTGGCTGACAAGGAAAACACTAAAGTTGGAAGATCTGTGAACATGATGCATGTGAATAATTTCCCCTTTAGGAGGCATTCATGGATATGGTGAGTAATCAATACACATAAGAGATTGTTAAACTCAAAATGCTTGTTTGCAAAATACTGTGGCAACTAGCAGATGCTATGTTTTTCCCTACATTAATGTAAAATGAGGAATAACTGGGCTATGAGAAAAATGAAAATCTTACTGAGATAGTAGTGATGAAGTAATATGAGTTTGGCACTCCTTTGCCTTTGCAAAACAGGCAAGTCATAAAAATTGTACTGTTATTGTCATGTTTTCTTACATGATAAAAGCCTTTTGAGCAGGGAGACATATTTTCTTTCTGCATCAAAGGAACACTTCTTCCCATTTCTTTCTTAGTCTTACTTGAAGGAAATGATGAAGACGTTTTCCCCCTATGATATTGTGTTGTTTGTCCTGGAACTTATTTATTTATATATGTTCAAGTTACCTGAAAACAGGAAAAAGTGCTCATTCGTATGATAATTCAGTAATCTAATAAATGCATTTGTATGGTAGGTTCTCAAATGTGGCTGTTTGGAAGACAATCATATAGCATTACAGTCTCTTTATCATCATTAAAACATCTGTTTCCTCTTTAAATCACAGGCATCTATAGTTCTTGCTCACTGAACAATCTTTCTCTGTAACTTTCTTTGCAATATAAAATCATAGAATCATAGAATGGTTTGAGTTGGAAGGGTGTTGCAGGATGGAAGTATCAGACACAGTTATGATTTAGCAGCAGTTCAGTTTTATTTGTGATTTGAGCTAGATCAAGGGGTTGAGTTTTAGCAGCACTTAATCATTAACTGATTTAAAGGTTTACAAAGGGATTTAACTAAATAAATGAACAGCGACTTGATTTCAGATTCAAAGATGACAAGATTCACACTAACTTACTATAAGGTATCCCAAACCAATACATATATATGTGAGAGCAAAGCACAGACCTCAGATTAATGTATATACATATAAACAAAGCATATAAATGCACATGCACACACACCCCTACACACGCACACACTGCAGTTTATAACCGCTGAGATCAAAGATCTCTTAATATCACACGACTATCAAGTCAGTGGGTACCCCTTTTAACTCCTACACGTGCACGGAAAATGGAAGAACATCCACATCCATAAAGCTAATGCATATAAACATATAAATAGAGAGGTGGATGAAAGGGAGGCTAGCCTATAGTTAAGATTTCCCTTTTTGAGTTAGAGCAAATACAATGCATCAGCATTCCTCAACAGGCAGTTATTGAGACTCGAGAGGGATTGTCTTGCCCTGGTCTTCTAGTCCTCAAGGTGTTTGCCTGAGACAGCGTCCTGACTCAGGGGAGGTACTGGCCACAGCCCACTGCGATCCAGAAGAGCTCAAAGGGTCTTCACTAGAATCGCTACTTATAGGATCCAAGATAATTGACTTCCGTCAGGTACTTTTCCACTCCGGCCCAGCTCGGACAATGGAGTATTCCAGTACTTTCCATTGGTTACGCAAGCCCAGGACTTGTTAGGACTTGTGGTCCTGGTACCCCGCTCTCTGTGGCCACGATCCATATGCTGTCAGGAGTGATTGATTATAGTTATTATCTTCAAACGGTAGGAGCCATGGGAACCAGGTACACTAAGGGGTTGCCATAGTGTTCTAGTCCGTTGCTCTCCACCCTTTCTTCCTTTCATGTTAGACCATTATGTATCATTCTGGTCCATTGTATTATTACGTGGCCCAGGTGGGGAGGAAATCACACCAAGTATTGAGAGGCCTAAGAGTGTGTGTGGGGTGTTGCACCACCACAAAGGGACCTTGAAGATCATCTAGTTCCAACACCCCTGCCATGGGCAGGGACACCTTCCACTAGACTAGGTTGCTCAAAGCCCCATCCAACCTGGCCTTGAACACTTCCAGGGATGGGGCCTCCACAGCTTCCCTGGGCCTCACTACCCTCACAGTACAGAATTTCTTCCTAATATCTAATTTAAATCTACCCTCTTTTAGTTTAAAACCATTACCCGTTGTCCTATTGCAACAGGCCCTGCTAAAAAAGTCTGTCCCCATCTTTCCTGTAGGCCCCCTTTAATTACTTAAAGCCTGCAATAAGGTCTCCCTAGAGCCTTCTCTTCTCCAGGCTGAACAACCTCCACTCCCAACTCTCTCAGCCTGTCTTCATAGGAGAGGTACTCCAGCCCTCTGTTTATCTTCGTGGCCCTCCTCTGGACCTGCTCCAACAGGTCCATGTCTTTCCTGTGCTGAGGGCTCCAGAGCTGGACGCAGTACTCCAGGTGGGGTCTCACCAGAGCAGGGTAGAGGGGCAGAATTACCTCCCTCGACCTGCTGGCCACGCTTCTTTTGATGCAGCCCAGGATACGGTTGGCCTTCTGGGCTGTGAGTGCACATTGCTGGGTCATGTTGAGCTTCTCATCTACCAACACCCCCAAGTCCTTCTCCTCAGGGCTGCTCTCAATCCATTCTCCACCCAGCCAGTGTGTTGCAGTTAACTTGCTTATAAGTTCTACCAGTGCTTGTTACATCATGTCTTGCTCCTGATGTTGGAATTTATGTCTTGATTAGCGCTTAATGAATATTAGCTAATGCAAAAATACTTCCCCAGAAAACTTTTGCTCTTTGGGTAAATACATGAATCTTTTCAAATATTAAAAGCAAACATTTTATGCAAGCTCATTTTTTAAAAAAATTGCCTTGCATTTAAGTTGAGGGATTGGCTTCAGGGTGCATGTTTGTTTGACAGACATGCCCTTAGTGTGTTAGCCTCCATATGTAACTAATTTGCAGGAAAACATGAGAAATAATTTTCCCTGGGAAATGTGTTAGCAAAGTTCTTAAAGCAAAGTTCTTTTTATGGCATTTCAAAGTTGTATTTAAGAATACTAGTATAAAACCAAGACCCTGGTGCCTGGCAGCACCAGCACTGGTATCAGCTATTTATATATCAGAGTGTCATTTGTCAGAGGCGCTGACTCCTCTGTGCAGAGCCAATGGCAGGAGCCCAAGAGCAACCTGTCAGAGCGGGGGGGGGCGCAAGAGGGTGAAGCTCTGGCTGCTCGTTTGCTGTTATTACTTAAATTTTAATAAACAATTAAACAATTAGTAGGCACACTCTCCTTTGAACACATCTATTGCTTTTTTATTACATTTTATTCCATTTACATCTACATAAAATCCTACATACATTTTCGTCTACGTAAAAGCCAACTTCAAAGCAGATCACCTAAAAAATCTTGAATATATTTCATCTTTCTGTTTTGGCAGTTTATTTAGCAAAGCGTGTTGGAAAGGGTACTGCAGTCCACACCTAACAGGAAGACCATTTCCATTGTCTTCTAAGAATTTGGCCTACTTCTGCTTTTAATAACTTAGAGAAATTATTTTAAGAATGTTTTAACCCTCAGGGTTCATCTTCTGTCTAAGTGGTTTTCAAACAACATGAAGTCTGAAGTCTGCTGAAAGGGATTTGGAAGAAACCAACTGTTTTTTATTTATCTTCTCTAAAAGGTAGTTACCTGGTAGTTACCTGTGTACTCCTTGCCAGCCCCCTTGCTGTCTGCCACAGAACATGAACCCATTGTCTACAAAAGACTGACAGAAGTGTTTGCTGGGTAGATATATGAAGATAATCATATGTTCTATGTTTAGTATTTTAACTGAACACAAACTATACCATGCCTACATTTGTGCTTACTGAATTCTGAACCTTAATTTAGAATGGAAATGTTATTAGCCTGTTGCTGTTCGTCTCAACACTCAGAGAATTGGCGAATTTCCTTATTCATGCTATAGTAGGTCTGTTAGGAGCCAGAGTTTTAAGTTGCCGGTCATAGGTTGTTTTTTTTAAATTCTGAACCTTCACAAATCTATGCATCGTTTATCAGATATGCCAACTTTTTCTATTGTGAATAGGAATTGGCACAAAAAAAGTATTCTATATGTATATAACCTCCCCTCGTGCTACTTTCAGATGTCCATTAAAGGATGATAATGAGGATAAAGGAAAAAATATCTTTCATGGGACCCAATTAGTTTTGTGTTTGTTTAATACAAATATTAGTTGATTAATAATAATCTCCCCAATGCTGATGCAACACATCAAAGGTGTTTTGTGGCCAGCATCATATACTACATATTTGTAACCTTTATATGCATACAGAACCAAGTATTTCAGAAGTAGGACTAATAATTTTCTGTCCCTTAGAGACGTTGCTTTTTTAAGGTATTTTCTGTACCTTAGAGACATGCACTATGCTAGTTCCTGCTCGTCTCACATGGAATATGGGGAGGAAGAGGGGGGGATAAAAATGAAGCCTTCTGAAATTTAATTTATTGTTTCAAACATCCATGTGTTCAAACATATGGTGTGTGATATGAGTCAAGATGGTGGATATGTTTTTGCACATTTGGTCCTCTATGTGGGTTTAGGGAAAGAATAGCCAAAAAGTGATGGCCCTGAGAGTAGGATTTGAATGTGAACCCATAAGCTTTGGGGAGTGCAGTGAGAATTCCAGTATCTGAACCCTACTGGTAATGTTAGTAATAGTAACTGACTATTGGCAAAACCAGCTATAAAATATATATGTTCCCAGGCAGTACAAATGGGATCAAAACTATATCAGATAGATAAGGGTAGCTATAATCTGAATGGACTCTAAAGGGCATATAAAACTGAGATTGGAGTAGACAAAAAAGAGGTATCTTGTCTGAAGCTGTTTCAAACTGTGGATTGTGGAGAAGCAAATACAAAATACATGCGATTAAAGGGGTACAGTGGTTGGGGCAAGTGATGTCCCGGGTAAGGATAAAGTTAGTCCTTTAGCAATAGTTAACAACAGTGAGAAACATTTATGATGATAGTAGAAGGAGGAGTAGGTTTTTATAACTACTTACCACGACACACTATGCAACATAAATTACGTATTAACATGCAGCTTACTGCCATTCACAATGAAAACAGTTTTAGAAACATTTACTGCTGAACTGTATAACCTAGCTTTCCTTTCCATTACGTTTTATCTGCCTTTTTAATGCCAAACCAAATAACTATAAGCATGGTACTCAATTTTAGCTTGCCAAATTGCATAAACAAATATTGCACGTGCCTTTTAGCTTTACCATAGGAAAAAATAGAAGTGAAAAACCTGTGTTCAAGAATATCTGTCTTTAAACTAGTAAAGATTTGAAATTAATCTACAGGTGAATACACTAACTTTTCAGAGTAAAAAATGTAACCTATGACTGTCCATCCTTTTCTGCCAACTTTTGGCCTGTTAAGATTGAATGAAATTTAATTTGGTTACCAAGGCAGTGAATAAAGAAAAAAATTTCCTTTCTTGGTTCTTTTTTATTCCCACTATATTTGCTTGATTTGATCAGCATTGTTTTATATACTTCATCTAATGCCAAATGATGTGGATGCATGGTTGTACATGTTATCCCTTGATTCAGATTAATTTGATGACTAACTAGCTTTTTGAAAAGTAAATCCCTGAATGAATGCAATTGTTAATAAGCTTCTGTCTTCTGTTTTCACCAATATTCTAAAATAATGATACTAAATTGTTTATTTGTACATTTTATAGAACTCCACTTGGTTTTCAGCCAGCCAAAAATGGTTTGGTTTTTCATTGTTATGCAGGTTCTTCCATTTTGTGAGAATAGAACAATATGTAACTGTGAAGAAAACTGATGGAAAATGAAGATCTCAATGCTAATGCATGAAATAAACTTTTGGTATGTTCTTAGGACATGATGAGTCACCTCAGCTCACTAAGGAATCATGGGGAACTGAGTCTGACCAGTGCTATGCTCTTCTTATGGTATAACTTTTCTTCCAACCCAAACCAGAATGAAATGTTTTACTCATTTGTTCTAGAAAATTTTGTGTATTTTATAGTGGGGGGATAAAAAAAGCTTTTTTTCTGAACTGGTTTTCAACACAGTATTTAACTAGTTATTAGATATTTTAGACTTAAGACATTAACATAAAAACTGTAGAGGAATATCTCAGTTCTTCCTTTGGAAATCTGGATTAGAACCTGAATTTGGGGGAAAAAAATCACGATTTCTTAAACTAAGAAGAAATCTTTTTAAGACCAAAGAAATTTGTTTAATCCTCTGTGGCCAGTAGATTTTCACAGTACTGCTAAGTATAAAAGGTCACCTTATTCCCTGTTTTCTTATGCTCAGTGACAGGTGTTACTTTGCTTCAGGCATTGTTGAAGTTTATCGCTCAAGTTAGTATTAGTGTAGTAAGATGTAGTAAGATACTGAAAGAAACAGAGTTTCATTTTAAGGTATCTATTGCCTTTTCCTTTGTATTTCTAACACCTTATCTGTCCAGTGGCACCTAACTAGCATTCAGCATGCTGAATATCAGTGAAGAAATGAAAATATTTCTACCATTTGTGAATAGGGCAATAATTTATATGTTTATATTTTATATTAGCAGTGCTTTAACTTTCTGTAATGTTTCCATGTGAAAAGCCGAAAGTTCTCCAGATATACTAGTCAGCTAAGCTTGACAACACCCCTGATGGGTAGGTTAGATATGTATCTGTATATGTAAATTACATCCCTCACAACTGAAGTGCTCTATAGTCTTCCACAGAATAGTTATGGCACTTTTGAGTGCAAAATTTCTGTGCAGTCAAGATAATTTAACCATATGAACTAATGTAAACTCTGTGGTTGCTCACTTTGGGTGTCCTAGACAGATGAGTAACCTGTTGGGACTTTATTGTTCTAGAATAATGAGATCATTTAACCTGTGTTTTCATATCGTTAATATACTCATCTTTATATGCTCTTCTGTCCTCAGCATATGATCTGTAAATGAAGTTATTTCATACCTCTGTCCTTTGGATGCACTACCTGTTTTGTTTTGTTAATTCAGACTGAAAACAATTTGAAACACTATGTCTCAGTGGAAGTAGAGTGTGTCTTTTAACCAGCCATTTTCAGGCTAAATTAGAGTCAAGTTATTTCCTGAAAGATCTTATAAACTTGCAGAAAGTCTTGCTGTCTCTGGATATAATCCTGATTTATATCTTCTTGGATTTTAATCTTGGTAACTCAAGTCACAACAGTAGAAGCTTCTTTTACTCATAAAACACCCTCTTGAGTGTTCATGCAATTCCTCTGTGTCCTAGTTCTCTCTCTTCCTCCTCTCCCTGAAGGGAGATGCTCTCCCTTCTTTGAAGGGAGAGAGGTCAGAGAGCATTTGTCATTCATTTCAGTGGCCAGTCCGGCCCAAACCATGATACTCTACAGTCTCTTCACTCTTACCTGCTTATGAAGAGCCACCTTCTCTTCTTTGGGAAGAGTTACACCTCTACCTCTTAAACAGTAGTTTAATAATGAAGAAAAAAACCATTTTAATTATTATGTTAAACTTGTTGATTAAATATTACTTATTAAGTTGTTTAATTTATAAAGTATTTTGTAAGTAGATTTGTGGATACTTATATTGTTTCTAAACATTCTGGCCTGAGTTAAGTGGGTATGGTCTTTTATTCACAGATGGGGTCACCTGAGGATGGGAATTTGGCTCCTACTGGGAAAAGAAATGATAGTTTTAAATGTCCTGGTATATTAGCAGGTTTACTTGAAATCAACGTATTTGGCATTCAAAGACAATCAAAGAATTGTCCAGGTGTATACATGCAGATTTACCCTTTTATTTGATATTTTCAACATGGTATTTGTGGGCAGGGAGAAGAGTAGAGGGAGAGGAGAGAAAAAACACTAAAAATGTTGAAAGCTGACAATTACAAAACTGAAGAAGGCTGGTCAACAAATATTATTTACAGCTCATTATAGTTTCATCTCATTAAAATATAAATAGTTAGGTTTCACTTGTACACATGCTAAATGGCACTTTTTATGTTAATATTAACTAGATTTCAGCATTGTCCGCTGAAGCCTTAACTGAATACGTGATGCTTGATATTTTTTATGACTGGATTAACTCTTTGATAATAGCAGAATTATTTAAGATAACTTTTATGTTAACCATAAAAAAAAGACACAAATATTTCCAGTAAAAGCTATTGGTCAATAGCTGTTAATAAGTAAGTGAAACAATTTTCTCTGTGTGACTCACTCCATGGAATTAGCAAAATGAAGTGCACAAAATAAAAAGTTTCAGAGGAGTGGATAGAACCAAGCACAACATTTGAAGAAGGAATGAACAATTTTGCTTAGGAAACTCATAACTTTTTAAGTGTCTGATCCACTTATATTGTAACACATGTAAAAATATTAACAGAAGGAAGGAGTGTATATTTCTCTACTTTTAAAACTGGCTAAGTTGATATTCCTAGATTACCTTGAGAATTTATTGCTGTTTTTAAAAATTGGTATGGAAAACTGGTATGAAAATTTTGCCTTATTTAGGCAATAACCCTCTTTCTGTTGAGAAATGATTAAAACAATTGCCTGAATATTAAAGATACTTAGCCACTGGAAAGCTATAGCGATGCTGAGTATTCCTGAGTCAAATTCAGTTATTCGAAGGGAACTGTTTCTTTTAGTTTTAGTTAGCTTAGTTAATATCTCAAAAGGAGGATCTATTATTCTTATATCACAACTTTTAATTTTACTGTATGATTATATTCAGTAATTTTACAAAAAATGTGGAAGGCTTAAATTTTTTTTCTAAAGTAGCATGGCTTTGTATTTTCAATTGTCCGAAGCAATTGGTTTAGATTGTATTATTTCATATTGTCTCATTTTAATTGGGTTACTTTGATATGACAGATAACAGCTTGTCCCCTTCAGGAAAACAGATAATTCTTACTGAGATGAAAAGAGATGACTCTAACTCTTTTCTTCTGCAATGAAATGTAGCTCCTGATTTCACAATTTTTGTATAGCACTTATCAAATTCTTTGATATTTGATCTGAAATACAGACACATTTTTAACACTGTCAGTAGCTAAGGATCAGTTACCTATGTTTATCATATGGATGTAACTAACAGAAAGTTTGTGTCCCCTTCACAAGTTGTTGGGCTTGACACAACAGTTAGTTATTTGGTAAAATTCTAAGGTCAGTTCTATGCTTAGTTGAATAATCACATGATCTTTGAGACGTTTTAAGAAAAAAGGTATTTCATATTGCGTCATAACATTTTATATTACATTCCTTTTGTGTGTCTTATTCCATGTTATTACTGGATCTATTTTTCATTACAAATTTATTGGAATAGATTTTAAAGAATGAGTTCTTTAACCATCAGTTTTTTAAGAGTAATTTGTTTTCTGGTGATGTCAATATATCCTGTGTTATTCACAGGCAATTTAAAGTTTTCAGAGTTTAACTTCCTTTAAACTGGAAAAAAATACAGCTCACTTGTAATATACCTTGCAGATTCAGAACTGGACAAGACCTTCAAGGTTAAATAGCCTTTCTGGTTACAGTTGGTAGAAGCATCAAGCACGAAAGCTCATATACTCCAGTGATATGTGTATCTGGATACTAGGGAAGAATTGTTTCAAAAGTTGGTTTCATTTGCCTTTGTATCCAACTGTATTGTCTGTAGACAAGTAATGACCTCAGGGAAGTGAGTAGATTTTAGTTATCAAATGATTAATGGCAATGTTATTTTCATTCAGTTTGCAACTAAATACTTGAGACATATTAAAAATAGCAGGTTAGCCATGTTTCTGACTGCTATTTTAAGGGGAAAATTCAGTTCAATGAATCTGGACTTTAGTTGTAATTCTGATATTGGCCAAATATTGACCAATGAAAAATCATCTTAACGTGTCAAAGTCTAAGATTTTTATGCATCTTAGACAATTTGTGAAAATTTGCTTTCATGGTCTGTGGATTTAAGAACTTCATCTTTCAGTATTACTGTTTTGGATAATTCATCTTTAATTGAGTAAGTGCAATAATTGAAAAAGGAATGAGGCATGTCATCCATACATACTCAGAACTTCAGACAGAGGAACATGTAACCTGCACATAGAGTGTCTAGATACGTTCAGAAATCTACAGAAATCAACGTTCAAAAAACTAAAATGTACATATTATGGACAAAAAATGCTGACTTGCAATTTTAATAGGTTGGATTGAGTATATTGTGAAATAACAATGTACATAGCATGCCATGCTCCAACAGCAGAACTATATACTAAAAAAATACTGGTGTGAGGACTTAAATATATTTAGCTTTGCATTTGATTGTCATCCATTCATCAGTTTATTTATATATAGGCATAGAATGACAGAATCATAGAATAGTTTGGGTTGGAAGGGACCTTTAAAGGTCATCTAGTCCAACCTCCCTGCAACGAGCAGGGACATCTGCAACTAGATCAGGTTGCTCAGAGCCCTGTCCAACCTGACCTTGAATGTTTCCAGGAATGGGGCATCTACCACCTCTCTGGGCAACCTGTTCCAGTGTTTCGTCACCCTCACTGTAAAAAATTTCTTCCTTATATCTAGTCTAAATCTTCCCTCTTTTAGTTTAAAACCATTACCCCTTGTCCTATTGCAACAGGCCCTGCTAAAAAGTCTGTCCCAATCTTTCTTATAAGCCCCCTTTAAGTAATGAAAGGCTGCAATAAAGTCTCCCTGGAGCCTTCTCTTCTCCAGGCTAAACAACCCCAACTCTCTCAGCCTGTCTTCATAGGAGAGGTACTCCATCCCTCTGATCATTTTTGTGGCCCTCCTCTGCACTCACTCCAACAGGTCCACGTCCTTCTTATGTTGGGGGCTCCAGAGCTGGACACAGTACTCACCAGAGTGGAGTAGAGGGGCAGAATCACCTCCCTTGAACTGCTGGCCACGCTTCTTTTGATGCAGCCCAGATTACGATTGGCCTTCTGGACTGTGAGCGCACATTCCCAGCTCATGTCCAGTACCACAAGTCCTTCTCAGCAGGGCTGCTCTCAACCCCTTCATCCCCCAGCCTGTACTGATACCAGGGGTTGCCCCGACCCAGATGCAGGATCTTGCACTTGGCCTTGTTGAACCTCATGAGGTTCACACAGGCCCACTTCTCGAGCTTGTCCAGGTCCCTCTGGATGGCATCCTGTCCCCTCAGGTGTGTCAACTGTACCACTCAGCTTGGTGTCATCTGCAAACTTGCTGAGGGTGCACTCGATATCACTATGTCATTGATGAAGGTATTGAACACTACTGGTCCCAATATGGACCCCTGAGGGATACCACTTGTCACCGATCTCCATCTGGACACTGAGCCATTGACCACCACCCTCTGGATGCGACCATCCAACCAATTCCTCATCCACCAAACAGTCCACCCATCAAATCCATATCTCTCCAATTTAGAGAGAAGGATGTTGGGGGGGACCATGTCAAAGGCCTTGCAGAAGTCCAGATAGATGACATCCATAGCTCTTCCCTTGTCCACTGATGTAGTCACTCCATCATAGAAGGCCACTAGGTTGGTCAGGCAGGACTTGCCCCTGGTGAAACCATGCTGGCTGTCTCGAATCACCTCCCTGTCCTCCATGTGCCTTAGCACAGCTTCCAGGAGGATCTGTTCCATGATCTTCCCAGGCACAGGGGTGAGGCTGACAGGTCGGTAGTTCCCAGGGTCCTCCTTTCTACCCTTTTTAAAAAGGGGTGCAATGTTTCCCTTTTTCCAGTCCCCAGGGACTTCACCTGACTGCCATGACTTTTCAAATATCATGGAGAGTGGCTTGGCAACTACATCAGCCAAATTCCCTCAGGACTCTGGGATGCATCTCATCGGGTCCCATAGACTTCTGTATGTTCAGATTCCTCAGGTGGTCACGAACCTGATATTTTCTTTACAGTGGGAGGGACTTTGCTCCCCCAGTCCCCATATTGTGGTCCATCCACTCGAGCAGTGTGGGGAGAGAGGTTGCCAGTGAAGACCGAGGCAAAATAGTTGTTGAGTACCACAGCCTGTTCCTTGTCTATTGTTACCAGTTTGCCAGTCTTGCTCAGCGGGGGAGGTACGCTTTCCTTGACCTTCCTTTTCTGGCTGACATACCTTTAGAAGCCCTTCTTATTATTCTTTGCATCCCTTGCCAAGTTCAGCTCCAGCCGCTCCTTGGCCTTCCTGACCCCATCCCTACACAACCAGGCAGCGTCCCTATACTCTTCCCAGGATACCTGTCCCTGCTTCCACTGCCTGGGCATTTCCTTCTTGCCTTTTAGTTTGACCAGCAGGTCTCCGCCCAGCCATGCTGGTCTCTTGCCTTCCTTGCCTGATTTCTTACACCTGGGGATCGAGAGCTCTTGCACTGTGTGGAAAGCATCCTTAAAGATCTGCCAGCTCTGTTCTGCTCCCTTGTCCCTGAGGGCAGTTTCCCAGGGGGTCCCATTGACTAACTCCTTGAAGAGCTGGAAGTTTGCTTTCCTAAAATTCAGGGTCCTGACTTTACTCTTCCCCTGACCCATATCCCTCAGGACTGCGAACTCCACCAGTGCATGATCACTGCAGCCCAGGCTGCCTCCAATCTGGACGTCACTGATTAGCTCACTTGCATTGGTGACCAACAGGTCCAGTATTGCATCCCCTCTGGTAGGGCTGTCTATTACCTGGCCTGAGAAGTTATCCTCAATGTACTCCAGGAGTCTCCTGGATTGCCTACAGCTCGCCGTGCTACTTTTCCAGCAGATGTTGGAGTGGTTGAAGTCCCCCAGCAGGATGAGAGCCTGCGAGCATGATGCCTCCTGTAGCTGGAGTAAGAAGGCTTCATCAATAGGCTCCCCTTGATCGGGCGGCCTGTAGTAGACACCAACCACAAGGTTCCCTTTGTTGCCTTGGTCTCTAATTCTTACCTTCTTACCCATAAGCTTTCAGCCTGCTCATGGCTATTCTTCAGAGACATCTCTTCACATTCTATCCATTTCTTGATGTAGAGGGCAACGCCTCCGCTCCTCCTTCCTCACCTGTCCCTTCTGAACAGCCTGTAACCATCAATAGCCACGCTCCAGTCATTGGATTCGTCCCACCAGGTTTCAGTAATGGCAACCAGGTCGTAGCTTTCTAGCAGCACAGTGGCTTCCAACTCCTCCTGTTTGTTGCCCATGCTGTGTGCATTGGTGTAGAGGCACTTCAGCTGGGCTGTCGGCTGTGCCACCTTCTTAGAGGAACATCCCTTAATTCCTTTGAGGTATTTCACCAGTGTTTCCCTGTTGGCTCCTATTACCTCAGGAGCCCCTGGCTCATCTCTGTAAAACTTCAAGTGTGCTGCAGTGTAGCCAGCACATCTCAGAGCAACAGGCTGCAGGCCCTTGCTAGCACCCCATCCCTCTAACCATTGCTTGTCATCCCACAGCTTGTCACGGGCAAGCCTGATATTAGACCCCTCCCCCCTCAATCATCTAAATAATAATTTAGACTTCCAACTTAATTTATTTAGTTCTTAAACTCAGATAGACGTATTTCATCCAATGTATTTCAACTCTATGTCCAATAGAGGCAGTGTCAGCCAGCTCCAAGACAGACCCGCCACTGGCCGAGGTCGAGCCAATCAGCAATGGTGGTAGCGTCTCTGTGATAACATATGAAAGAAGGGGGAAAAAAAAAATCTGCAAGGCAGCAGCCAGAAGAGAGGAGTGAGATTATGTGAGAGAAACAACTCTGCAGACACCAAGGTCAGTGAAGGAGGAGGGGGAGGAGGTGTTCCAGGTGCTGGAGCAGAGATCCCCCTGCAGCCCATGGTGAAGACCATGGTGCAGACCATGGTGCAGACCATGGTGCAGCAGGCTGTGCCTCTGCAGCCCATGGAGGTTAACAGTACAGCAGATATCCACCTGCAGCCCATGGATGACCCCATGCCGGAGCAGGTGGATGTGCCCAAAGGAGGCTGTGACCCCATGGGAAACCCACACTGGAGCAGGCTCCTGGCAGGACCTGTGAACCTGTGGAGAGAGGAGCCTATGCTGGAGCAGGTTTGCTGGCAGGACTTGTGACCCCATGGGGGAACCTACGCTGAAGCAGTCTGTTCCTGAAGGACTGTACCCCATGAAAGGACTCACATTGGAGAAGTTCATGGAAAACTGTCTCCTGTGAGAGGGACCCCATGCCAGAGCAGGGGAAGAGTGTGAGGAGTCCTCCCCTTGAAGAGGAAGGAGCAGCAGAAACAATGTGTGATGAACTGATGGCAACCCCTATTTCCCATCCCCCTGTGCTGCTTAGGGGGAGGCAGTAGAGAAATGGGGAGTGAAGTTAAGCCCAGGAAGAAGGGAGGGGTGAGGGGAAGGTGTTTTAAGATTTGTTTTTTATTTCTCATTACCCTACTCTGACTTCTAATCAGCAATAAATGAAATTAATTTCTCCTAGTCAAGTCAGTTTTGCCTGTGACAGTAATTGCTGAGTGATCTCCCTGTCCTTATCTCAACCCACAAGCCTTTCATTATATGATCTCTCCCCTGTCCAGTTGAAGAGGGGGAGCGATAGTGCAGCTTTGGTGGTCACCTGGCATCCAGCCAGGGTCACCCCACCACAACGTGCCTTCAGTTTGTGCTCTCCCTGAGGGAAAGACTTCTGTGTTCTGGCTATTCAGCTCCTGGTAGTGGCTGGCTAAGCAAAACCCTTGCAGAGCTTGCAGTCAGCTCAGCACTTCTTGCCTCCTGTACCTTTAAACTGAATATGTGCAGATGGAGGTGGCTAAGCTTCACATTCTTCATGCAACAACTTACTGTTGCAATTCAGATTTACTGTGAAAATAAAGCCAGTGAAGTCTGTTGTATACATGTGGGTATATACAGTAGAGTCAAAGCATCATCCATGCAGACATGTTCAGGATAGAAACACAGACAGAATGGAATTTGCAGTAATGATGAACCCATATCTCTGATAGCCAGAGATTTTCATCTGTTAAAATCATATTCTGAATATTTTCAAAAGCACCTATTTAGATCTTAAGTGCTTAAGTTGCCTCTGAACTCTTGAAGAGTTCACTTCTAAAATGATAGGCTAGTCCAATTGTGTTATTCTTTCCCATTATCAATAGCATAGATAACAGCAAGGCTTTGGAAAGCACCAGAAAACCTTTGAAATTTCACCAGAACAACCATGACATCATAATATTTTCCTTATCAAAAATGCACTCAGTATTTTAACTGTCAGTTACAGAATGAGATAATTAGAATCATATCTAAATTTCTGAGGAAACCACTTTTCTTTCCTAGTGATTCAACAGTGCATGAAGTGCTCTAGGAATGCTGAGTAATTAAGATGCATCAGTTTTAGCTTTGATGAACATAAGTTAAGGACATCAATGCAAGTTTGGATGGGATTTGTAATAGTAACAGTGATCGCTACAGGCTTTAAGAGGTCTATTTCTGATATCAAAAGAGACTGATGCCCTGTACTCTTATCCATGTAAGTTTTGCACTATCATTAATGTTTGTTAGGGGGTACCTTGAAGAAAGAGCAAATATGCTTGCATGTCTGGAAAAATAAGAAAGACATTTTGTCTGGTGTTCTGAGTCTCTTGTGGGATCATACATGCAAAGCACATATAGACCTTTATGAAGCAAGAATAAAGGATTTTTATGTGAGACTTATGAATCAATGCAATTTCATTTTCAGGAGAAAAATATTTTATTTTGTTGAATTTTTTTGTTTACATTAGGAGTCAGGACAGGGAAATAAATGAAACAAATCATGTAGGAAATACAATGTGTTTAGGGAATATATTTGTTACTGCACAGAGATTTTCAGCTACTGAACATCAGAATTCCTTGTGTACTGTGAAATTAAATGAAAAGTGTCAGGAATTTTTGTGTTCTATATATGTACCTGCAGTGATGGGAGATGGTTGGCTGCAGATTCTAAGAGGATTCTTGTTAAAACCCCCTCATTTTAGGAAGGTTATTCTTGTTTCTTCCTGGTGAATGAATTCATTTAACTACAGGTTTTTTGTCACTCTAGGAATTTAAATAATGTTTGGATGTCTTTCAGAGATATAACTCCAAATTATATTCTGTGAGGTCTCCTATGTTTGTCTGTAACAACTAAAAAGTACCACCTCTCATTTCTGAAGACTAAACTTTGGAAGTAACAGGGATCTAGTAGAATTGCTTTAGTGATACAACTGGTATATTTCAAATAGTTCCTCTATTGTATCTGGAATATAAGTACTACATAAAATGTGTAAATGTAATGTTTAAGTATACTTTATCTTTCATACCTATTTGGGTTGTCTATTTTCATTATTAATGTTGTCCTTTTAAAGTAATTTATTCATTACTTACCTGTCTGAAAATAAATTGCTAGTGATCAGCTACTTTTCTTAAAATGACTAAAACAAGGAAAGAGATTGATGCAACCACCAAGAAAATAGATTATTCATCTAATAATAGATTCAAATAGATGGTTCAAAAAGTCATTTAAACCTTTGAAAATGGGATTGATACCAGTGGAAAACTTTTGTACTAAGTTGTCTAACCTCATTTTAGTAAATAATGCATTCTTTGAAAATGTGGTTTCAGTCAATACAAGTAGCAACTTTGGCTTAAATTGCAGGAATAGTTTCAACTTCTAAAAAGGTGGTGGAAGGAGGAAGTAGTTCTGTGCTGGAGCTCAAATGGGAGTTTATCATTTTGATGGCATCCTCATCTACCAAAAAGATCACCTAGGATGCCCTAAATGTTAGGCCGTATAGTAATCTAATGTGGCTTTATTTCTGTCCTTTTCTCTGAGCTGTTACATTTACATAGAATGCTCCCATATTAGTTGTATAATCCAAATTGATTTTTAATTTTTAAAATTGAAATTAAAATCTAAAATCAAAAATATAGTTAGTTCAGCAGTGTTATTTGCAAACTTCTTTTCCCTTTTCCATGTCAGATTATATTATAATCTTTAATATACAGGACTATCTTATTTGGATCAAAAAAATTAACACACAATCAAACACAATTGCTTTCTACAATTGAATATAACTTTGATGATAGCTTTCAATTTAACTATGCTATGTAATTCATATATTTTCAACCAGATCTGTTATTAAATATCTCTATAAAATATTCTGAATATAATAATCTATTAAATATAAAGTATACAATGTGCTTCACAGATCTAATAATTTTATTTCTGCTTAAGAATTTCTGTCTTGTTACTGTATGTCCAGACAAAATACATCTTTCTCTGAATTTTCTGTTTTCTAATAAACAAAATAATTGAAAGAAATATAGTAGGCTTTTTTGCTAACATGCTAAACAGATACAACCAACTTTGATACCTTTCACTGAAAGCCTAATTTTCTCTTACGTTATTCATGGCTTATTTGTGTGAAGTTTTGTTCTTTGGGTTTTTATTCAATCAAGATGTAATTTGTTTAGCACAAGTTTCAGAAGTCTTATTTAGCGATTTTTCTCTCACATACCCTAGTTCTGCATTAGACTGTGACTATAAATATCAAAGTTTCTATTGAATTACCTTCTCATTGGTGAGAAGAAGCAGGATTTTAGTACCCAGTAGGGCTTTTTAGCTCTATATTTGATTCATATAGTTCTGAGTTCTCTTAGTACTATTTCAGTGCCCCATAATCCAGCTCTGCTGTAGCTAATTTCATTGAGACATCAACAGCTATTATTCTCACTAATGTTATTGGTATCACTCTTAAGAACCCATGTGACTGCTTTTCTCCTCTTTCTCTAGTCCTAATGATATCTGTAACTTTGCAACACATCAGACACCTGTTTCAACATTATTAGACTTCATTTCTACTGTGTCATGATTTAGCCCCTTGACATTCACATTTTATTAAAAAAAAAAAGAGAATTGTGCAGATTTTCTGAACTAACTTCGTGATAAACAAGGGACTGTATTCTCATCACAGTCAGGCAGAAACAAGCAAACAAAAAATCCAGCCAAAGTAATTTAACATCATTGATCACATTAACTACAGAATACTATCATGGATCTGCAAACAAGATAAAAGGGTACATTGCTACAAGGAATATAAGGATAATTAAAACCTTACATAGAAAACTGCCCTTTGCTTTCTAGTAGACATGAATCTGTTTTGACTGAATATTAAATAGGGTTCTAATTCGAAGGGGTTGAAAGATAACGGATAAACTGGAAACCCCAAAACTCAAGACAGAATCATAGAATCACCTAGGTTGGAAGAGACCTTTAAGATCATTGAGTCCAACCATCAACTGCCAAAACCACCACTAAACCATGTCCCTCAGCACCACATCTACCTGTCTTTTAAATACCTCCAGCAATTCCACCACTTCCCTGGGCAGCCTGTTCCAATGTTTGATAACCCTTTCGGTGAAGAAATTTTTCCTAATATCCAATCTAAACCTCCCCTGGCACAACTTGAGGCCATTTCCTCTTGTCCTATCACTTGTTACTTGGGAGAAGAGATCAACCCTCACCTCACTACAACCTCCTTTCAGGCAGTTGTAGAGAGCGATAAGGTCTCCCCTGAGCCTTCTTTTCTCCAGACTAAACAACCCCAGTTCCCTCAGCCACTCCTCATAAGACTTGTGCCCTAGACCCCTCACCAGCCTTATTGCCCTTCTCTGGAAATGCTCCAACACCTCAATGTCTTTCTTGTAGTGAGGGGCCCAAAACTGAACACAGTATTTGAGGTGGGGCCTCACCAGTGCCAAGTACAGGGGGACTATCTGTTGCAGATAGAACAATGCACTTCACTCACAGAGAAGCACCAATACATTTATTGATATAAAACAGGGATTTAACAAAATTTGATGGTAAATGTGACAGTGGTTTAACAAGATTAGAGATGGCAAGGCACACTTGGGTTATTTACTGCATAGAGGACAGGGTCAGACAGAGCTGTCAGGCAGACCCTCCCGTTGAGTCAAGGTTTCAGAAAAGACCCCCTTGCTTTCTAAACTCCTTCTCAGAGAGGAGCCTAGGTGTGGCTGGATCCAGTCCTAGTCCCAGACTTGGTCAACAGTTTATGTCTAAAGGATTATATATGCACAATCAATCCTTCATATCACTTAGCTAAGATTTCCAAGTTCAGCATGCTATTAGTCACTTACCGAGGATCTGCTGCGACAAGGAATCTCTCAGCCTCGAGGAGTAGTAACCTTGAGTGGCGTCCCTACTCAAGGGGAGATCCTGGCGTGCAGCCCGCTGCCATTCAGGAGAGCTCAAAGGGCTCTTGGGCTGTTCACTATTTATGGGGGTAAGATGACTGACCTATAGTCATATTTGCATATTGACCACAGAAGCAGCATTGCTCAAGTTAGCCCTTGGCTATTGTGTTGTTAGCTGTCTCCCCAAAACCACGTTGAGCCCCGGATGCTGCCATCACAACTACATGCACCCATTATGACCACCACAGGTGGTTATCACTTGGGCAGGATTAAGGGAGATAAATACCAGGTTGGTGCCTGGAGAGGGGGGGAAGCACACCATCACACAATCACTTCCCTAGTCCTAGTGCAGGACCCAGCACTTGGCCTTGTTCAATCTGATACCATTGGCCTCGGCCCATCGATCCAGCCTGTCCAGACCCCTCTGTAGAACCTTCCTACCCTCAAGAAGATCAACACTCCCGCCTAACTTGATGTTGTCTGCAAACTTACTGAGGGTGCACTCGATCCTCTCATCCAGGTCGTTGATAAAGATATTAAACAGAACTGGCCCCAATACTGAGCCCTGGGGAACACCACTTGTGACCAGATGCCAACTGGATTTAACTCCATTCACCACAACTCTTTTGGCCCGGCCTTCCAGCCAGTTCTTTTACCTACTGAAGAATCCAGCCATGCAAGCCATGAGCAGCCAGTTTCTCCAGGAGAATGCTGTGGGAAACAGTGTTTACCTGGACTTTAGTAAAGCCTTTGACAACATCCACAGCCTTTCCCTCATCCACCAAGGGGGTCACCTTGTCATAGAAGGAGATCAGGTTAGACAAGCAGGACCTGCCTTTCATGAATCCATGCTGGCTGGGCCTGATCACCCGGTTGTCCTGCATGTGCCACATAATGGCCCTCAGGATGATCTGCTCCATAACCTTCCCCAGCACCGAGGTCAGGCTGACAGGCTTGTAGTTCCCCGGATCCTCCTTCCGGCCCTTCTTGTGGATGGGCATCACATTTGCTAACCTCCAGTCAACTGAGACCTCCCTGGTTAGCCAAGACTGCTGATAAATGATGGAAAGTGGCTTGGTGAGCACTTCTGCCAGCTCCCTCAGCACCCTTGGGTGGATCCCATCTGGCCCCATAGACTTGTGTTTGTCTAAGTGCTTTAGCAGGTCACTTACCATTTCCCCTTGGATTATGGGGGCTTCATTCTGCTTCCTGCCCCTGTCTTCCAGCTCAGGGGGCTGGGTACTCAGGGAACAACTGGTCTTACTGTTAAAGACTGAGGCAAAGAAGGCATTAAGTACCTCAGCCTTTTCCTCATCCTTGGTCACTATGTTTCCACCCCCGTCTACTAAAGGATGAAGATTCTCCTTAGTCCTCCTTTTGTTGCTTGTGTGTTTAAAGAAACTTTTTTAATTGTCCTTAACATCAGAAGCCAGGTTAAGTTCTAGTTGGGCTTTGGCCCTTCTAATTTTCTCCCTACATAGCCTCACAGCATCTTTGTAGTGCTCATGAGTGGCCTGCCCCTTCTTCCAAGGCCATAAATTTTCCTTTTGTCCCCTGAGTTGCAACCATAGCTCTCTGTTCAGCCAGGCCAGTCTTTTTCCCCCCCAACGGCTTGTTTTTTGGCACATGGGGACAGCCTGCTCCTTTGCCTTTAAGACTTCCTTCTTGAAAAACTTCCAGCCTTCCTGAACTCTTTTGCCTTTCAGGACTGCCTCCCAAGGGACTCTGTCAACCAGGCTCCTGAATAGGCCAAAGTCAACCTTCCGGAAGTCCAAGGTGGCAGTCCTGCTGACTTCCCCAAGAATCGAAAACTCTACCATTTCATGATCACTATGCCCAAGACAGCCTCCAACCATCACATCCCCCACAAGTCCTTCTCTGTTTACAAACAGCAGGTCCAGAAGGGCACCTTGCCTAGTCGGCTCCCTCACCAGCTGTGTCAGGAAGTTATCCTCAACACCCTCCGGGAACCTCCTAGACTGTTCCCTCACTGCTGTATTGTATTTCCAGCAGACATCTGGTAAGTTGAAGCCCCCCACAAGGACAAAGGCTAGCAATCTTGAGACTTCTCCCAGCTGTTTGTAGAATATTTTGTCTACCTCTTCATCCTGATCAGGCGGTTTGTAACAGACTCCCACCATGATGTCTGCCTTGTTGGCCTTCCCCCTGATTCTTACCCATAGACACTTAACCCTATTGTCACCATCATTAAGTTCTAGACATTCATAACACTCCCTAACATACAGGGCCACCCCACTGCCTCTCCTTCCTTGCCTATCCCTTCTGAAGAGTTTATAGCCATCCATTACAGCACTCCAGGTGTGTGAGTCATCCCACCACATTTCCATAATGGCGACTACATGATAGTTTTCCTGCTGCTCAGTGGCT
This sequence comes from Burhinus oedicnemus, assembly GCA_008921705.1. Taxonomy (NCBI): domain Eukaryota; kingdom Metazoa; phylum Chordata; class Aves; order Charadriiformes; family Burhinidae; genus Burhinus; species Burhinus oedicnemus. The sequence continues at coordinate 403,645 of VFFE01007702.1, forward strand.
TCCAGCTCCTCCTGTTTGTTGCCCGTGCTGCATACATTAGTGTAGAGGCATTTCAGTTTAGCTATTGGTCCTGCCACCTTTTTGCTGGGAGAAGCCCTAATTCCTATCTGACCATTCCCAGGCATAGCCAAAATTCCTAACCCATCAATGACCCTCACATCTCTGCTGCTGCATGAATCTCAATCACCTTACTTTCACTGAGACAGCAGACCAAGGGACCACACACTAGCATCCCGTCCCACAGACATCGGCATACCACTCCCAGGCTTACCTCTAAAGAGCCTGGTTTCATTCCCTTCCCCCTTCAAACCTGGTTTAAAGCCCTTTCAATGAGCCCTGCCAACTCCTGTGCCAAGAACCTTTTCCCCCTTTGAGACAGGTGTACCTCATCATTTGCCAGCAGGCCTGGTGTCTTGTAAACCAACCTGTGATCAAAACACCCAAAGTCTTGCCACTGACACCAGGCTCAGAGCCAGGTATTGATCTGCTGGCTCTTGCTGTTTCTTCCCTCATCCTTCCCTGCAACTGGAATGATAGAGGAGAACACTACTTGTGCTCCTGATCCTTTAACCAGTCATCCCAAGGCCCAGAAGTCTCTCTTGATAGCCCTCAGGTTTCTTGTTGCCAGTTCATCACTGCCTGTCTGAAAAATCAGTAATGGGTAGTAAATCTGAAGGACATGCCAGGGAAGAGGTCCCTTCCAACCCCTGTGGTTCTGAAAGAAGCTTTCTTTTTCTGTTTTTAACCCAGGCCCCAGGGAGGCAGCAGACTTCCCTGAGAAGTGGTCCGGTCTGCATACTGGGCCTTCCACTCCCTTCAGGAGGGAGTCACCTACAACAGTGATCTGTCTTTTTTTCTTTACTGAAGAGGTTACGATGCAGGGTGTAGTTTGGCTTAACCTCAGCAACACCTCTGTGCACATTGAACTGTCTTCCTTGACATGGTTCAGTCCCACTTGCAGAGCCTCATACCTATTTTGCAAAGTTACCTGAGAAGGTAGGGGAGTTACTGGGGAGACACCCCTGCTTCACCAGGCAGGAACTTGTTCCCATTGCCCCCTATCCTCCAAGTTACCTCATTCAGCCAGGCAGAGAGAGAACAAGGAATCCTCTGTATCATGCACCCTGTCTGCCTGTTGGGCCTGGTTCAGGGAAGGTATGCTGCGACTCTTTGTCTCCCTCCCCCGATAGTTCTCGACCTGCTTACCTCCTCCCGGAGCTCCATCACTAGGCAGAGGAGTTCCTCTACCTGGGCACACCTCCCACAGGCATGCTCACTGCTGCCATCTGATACCGGCATCAGAGTAGGGCACACCCTGCAGCCTGACACCTGGGTGGCAGCATGCTCCCACGAGAGCTCTGTCTGAGAAACTGCCTCAGTCCTGCAGAGCTTGGGGAGACCAAGGCTTTTCACTGCATGGATACCATGACTCCCTAGTCCAGCTGCTACAGCTTTGCACGCCACGCCACGCCACGCCACGCCACGCCACGCCACGCCACGCCACGCCACGCCACGCTCTGTTTGGCCTCTCTGGTCATTGCATTCCCTAGGGCTGCCTCTTATGGGAGTGGGGTGGGCGCTGTTACTGCTGGCCCCGCCCCCGCCGCGTCAGCAACCTTCGTGCGAGCTGCCGGTTCCCGCGGGCTGTCTGCACTCTCCCGGCCTTTCCCTGGCTACGGAAACCTCAGGAAAAGTCCCTTTTTGCCTTGAATCCCCACTCCCCTGCAGATGTACCTGCACCAGAGCTGTCCCTCGGCGAGTGACGGATAGAACGATAGTTTTAGGGGAAAGCTTGATTAGGTTATGAAAGGAATTAGATGGGATGATGATGCTCCAGAAGTTCTTTAAAATCCTGTTAGATTCTAACAAGTAGCAAATGCGGGTAATTGGAAAATTGTGCCAGTGTTAAAAAATCACTCTGTAGAAGCACCATAAAAATAGTTGCTGTCTCTGATACCTTTTGAGATAATTTCTCTCAACAAAAGTCTATATGACAAATTGCTATAATTGTAGGAGCAAAACAGACTTAATATGTGATTTTTTTTTCTTCTATCAAAAGTATTTTTTAACAATTTAAATAGCTCTTCCATTTCTAATGGCATCAATGAAAACCAATGTCAGAGTCCTCAAATGGCCTACTTAAGTGTCTTTGAAAATTGTGAAGTAATCAGTTCAGTGATTTTTTTAAGTCTTGATTCTGCAATTGGGATTTCTTCTACTTCACGCTGAGATTTTTTTGAATGAGTTTTGTTCTGTAATTATAAAATGATTAAACATCATCTAGTGTTAGTGTTTCACTTTGCCTTCCCCCTTCTTTTTCTCTAACAATTGCTTACAGGGTTCAAGTCAATGTTGAGGTCTTTGGCATTTAAGTCTTTCTCTTTAAGCTGATATAAATGCGTGTTGCCACTGAACGGGCCAGTCAGTTCTTATCCCTAGCCTCAGCTACACATGGTCATGCCTTTCCAAACGCTGGCACTGTTGAACGCAGAGCAATGTACTGAGATCAGGGAAAGTTAGAAAGAATGACTGGTTTTCCTGTGTTTGCCTACAGTCTATGCTTTATGTTCATTAATGTCAATTTAAGAAAACATATTGTCTTGGAATTGTTAGCCTCTTTTATGGATGTGTCGGGCAGGGTTCTCTCACTTTTTCCTTACACTGCAATTTCTTTCTTATCTGAAACCTAATCTAATGAAATCAACATGTTTGAATGAAAAATTTTGGTTTAAAAGTGGGAATTTAAAATAATCCAGACCCTCCCACCTTCCCCTACCCCACAAAATGCAACCCTACCCTTATATTATTTTTTTTTCAATAAACTACAATAAATCATCACTTGCTGGCACAAGAAATTGATTTTTGAAACCAGTGAAATAATAAATTTCTAATTTTAGAAAATATGGACAGAAGTCAAAGAGAGCTGAGCTTGCTAAATATTTGTGAAAGTCAAGCCATTCATTAATGTGTATATGCCCAACTCCAGGTTGCAAATTTGAAAATTGTGT
>VFFE01007702.1:408862-425337 GCA_008921705.1 Burhinus oedicnemus
CTATTATTTTGTTTAATAATGATCCAGTTGTATGATGGATACTATTCTAGAGAGACATCAGGAACCGTCCTATTTTAAATACATTTTTATATTTACATGAATGGGTCATTATTCAAAATACTTCTTACATTAAAAAGCTGAAGTTTTATTTCTTTTTATTTCCTTATTTATTCCTTTTATTTCTGCATTTTCCCAGGATATTTAATTTTAATAGTAAATGATTGATTTGATATTGTGTTTCCTGTGAGAATATCAAAGTGCATTTTGATACGGTAACATCTGTTACAGGGGGATAAATGGAAGCACCAAAAGCAGTAGTGTTTGTTTTTAAGAAACATCTTATCTGTTCTTTACTATTACAGTCAAGTGTAAAGATTATAATCAAGATTAAGATTTTTGTTTTCATGGTAGGCATTGTTAAAATTCATAGTAAGATGTAATCCCTACCTCAAAAAGTTTAATCTAAATGCAGGGGCAGGGTGGAAATTCAAAGACAGGAAGAAGTGCACATGGAGGGCAAAATGGTGGTGAGGCCTGGAGTTTAACTTCTTTCTAATTCTTTAGATTATGCTAGCTGTCATCTTTTCCAGATAAAATTGTTTTAATTCAAGCTTATCGTTGTATGCTCAAGCTATATTGTATGAGTACTATAGGAGTGGATGTAATGGTTGAAACCAAGGGTACCTCTAGACTGATATTCTGGCTATAAGCAGATGTCCACAGGAGAAAATGCAATATGATACTTCCCACAAGTATTCTCCTAGCCTCCAATTATTTTCAGCTCAAATATTTCCTAAGTATTTGTCCAATCTCCTCTGGAAGCTACATAAACTTTTTCATCTACAGCATCCTTTGGCAGGGAATCCCTCAAGTAACAATAGCCTGTTGTACAGAAAACAACCTCCCTTTTCATTTGGAATGTGGATCTTACCAGGTTACATTATGTTAAATCATATTTTTTTCTCAACTGGTTGCTCACTGAAATTTAGATTTGTGAAACTTAGGGAGGGAATACTGGGTACTAATGTTAGATATTATCAGTTTTTCACTGAAGAAGAGTTTACTTATGATCTTGTTTTTTAACAAAGTGATTATGTCATATGTAAACAAGAAATCATCTTTGAGGCTGATAGTAGTTGTCTGTCAGCCTGTAACCTTGATTTACCCTCTTTGGGATAAGTTCATTGAGAAAGTCTGAGAAAAACAACTCTTAATTTCTGAATGTCTTACAACTAGTTGTCTTTTATTTATCTGTGTTCGGATATGGATAGAATGATAGTACCTGATAGCAAAGATGAATATTTGTGTTTTTATTTTTTTTTATATTACCATTTTAAATATTCTTGCAGTAGAAATTTTATTTTACAGAATCACAGAATGGTAGGGGTTGGAAGGGACCTTCAGAGATCATCTAGTCCAACCCCCCTGCCAAAGCAGGTTCACCTAGAGCAGGTTGGACAGGAATGCATCCAGGCGGGTTTTTAATATCTCCAGAGAAGGAGACTCCACAACCTCTCTGGGCAGCCTGTTCCAGTGCTCTGTCACCCTCAAAGCAAAGAAGTTTTTCCTCATGTTGAGATGGAATTTCCTGTGTAATTTGCCCAGTTAATTTTTTTCTGTCTTGTCATTTACACTATAGGGAAAACATTTATGGTTGGGCATATTTCCCTTCAGACACAGGTATGGGTGGTAATAGAGATATAAAGCCAAAAACCTTTTACATCCACTTTTGAAGACAATGTCAGGACAAACAGTTGTCCATCCTTATTTTGTGTACCTCCATATAGTGGGACATAATGTTATTAATCTGATTCAGAGTTAAAATATTTACATATCTCTTTGAAAGTGTTTAAATACTTTCCTGACTGTACCAGACCTAGTTCTTGCCTTTTAAATCTCAGGTGTTCAAAGAGCATAATTATGGGGATGTGGAAATAACCAGTTACATTCTCATGAGCTTGTTATGCACATGTAAATTGAGTAGTTGTAAAGAGGATTTCTAATAGAATCCCCTTTTCCTCCCATTACAGATTACAGAATGTACTAAGGCATAATTTCACATGCAGCTGTTTGAATAAACATCATATAAAATTCACTTTTGTAGCATAAAGCAAAACTGTTGTTTATGAGCTTATATGAAAACAAATGCAATTGTGTTAAAAACAAGAATGTTCTAAGGATCCAAAAATTAGGAAATGTTATACTTCTGGTATTCTTTCTCAATATAAATAATTAAAAACCTGCACCAGATTTAAAATGGCCTATTTCTTCATGAGATTTCCTTAGCTCTTCCCATTGTAGAATATGGGTGCTTCACAAAGATTAAAGGATATGCACGGACCAAATATCACTAGATCCATTTTACAGATGGAGGTTTGAAGTATGAAGTGTCTGCTAATGCGGAGTAAGTCATTTGAAGTATCCAGAGACTAATAATCCAGCATTTCTAGTACTTTAATAGTACAAAAGGTAATCCAAATACTGTTCAAAACAGCTTCTTTTGCAGTTGGGAATATTCTGCGTTCCTGCTAATCTATCCTCAAAATTCAGAGCTACGTACCCTAAAAATTGGGGGAGGTACCTATAGAGATCATCTGTGAAGGATGTGAATGGGTTTAAGTACTCTATTATTGCATGGGAGCTCAGAATCCCATTCTACTATTGACAAAATATCAATAATGAACTACCTTGGGATATATACCCAGCACAAAAAAAATCTGACTGGATGGATAATTTTAGGCAAAGATATAAATAGCTGAAAATTAACATCTTAAAAGAAATTTCAAGGAATGTTAATTATCAACAGTGCTGATAGTTTTGTCAAAAGAAATTCCTTTGAAATGTAAATGTAGATTAATAATAGATTTTATCCCTCCCATATGTGATTAATTTGCACAAGAAAATAGCATTTTATATTTTGGGGTTTTTTTAATGGAATTAAATAATGACCATCAAGTTATACACCTTTGCCTCTTAAGAAAACTGTTTTGCTTTTCAAAGGATTTATTTTCCTGGACCATTACTTGATAAAAAGTAACTTGTTCCAGCAATATTTAATGATGCAGAACCCATCTGGCATTGTATCGGGATGTGCAGCTGGCTATTAATTACTGAAAACTCCTCTACAGCTCAGACGAAAGCATCCGCCAAAGATCTGATTCAGCAGATTCTTTTTTTCTTGTTTCTTCTATAGTACCAACCAAAAACCAGAGTAAATAATTCACACTTAGTAAGTTAATCATGGATACTAAAATTGCCAACAACATGAATGCTGATTGCACTAATGGTTTCTATTCTTCTCCTATATTGATTTTTAATCTTGAAACAATGTAGTAGTTTCTCCTGAGTTTTTCTTCAAACTTTACAGAGGGAAGTAGCATTTTTTTTTTTCTTAAGCGTTTACATACAGTGTAACAGTGCATACAGTTTTGCACATAATCTTGGATTTTGTACTTTCATACATGCTGTTAGGGGCTCCTGAATCCAGGAGCTCGATAGAGGTGAGGCTGCTGCAGCTCCATGTTGTCAGGTCCGCTCTGTGGGCATCATGAGCATGCCTTCCCCACAGGCACACAAACACAGGTGTACAATACACATAAACACATGTGCATGATCATGGCCACACAGATCAACACAGACAGAAGCACTCAGCATTCAGGCAAACACAAAACAGCACCACTGCCCTCATCCTGTTCCCCTCTCTGCCTGATCAGGATGGAGATCAGTTAGCGAGATATTTATACGTTGTCAATCCCTCCAGTAGCTGGACTTAAATGCCCCAGTATGAAAGGGTTAAATCCCCGACAATCCCTGATTAAGGCCTTACTGTGATACACAAAAGCTCTACTTGCATTTTTCTTAGCTTCACTTGCATAGTTTTAGTAGAGTTGATAATAGGACATTTCGAAACATGTAATCTCTTGCCTGACAAGATTAAACAGGCCTTGAGATAGCTCCTTAGGCTTCCTGTGTAAGTCACTGATAATGAGAACTCAGGACGATTGTGACCAGATAAGTGCCAAAAAACTAATTTAAACTGACCCCCCTTGTAACATTCCGGAGCTGAAGGACTGATGAGCTAATTCAATGACTATAGATGGACAAAGGAAGCCAAAAGTTCAACTAGTGGACAGCATGAGGAAGACTATGAATGACCACCGGAGGGTGAAAAGACCCTAACCCTAATTTTACTGGGCATGCTTGGACTATGTAAATGAATTCTGGGGACTCATCACCATAAGACTGCCCTTCCAGGAAATCTTATGAATATGTATGATTTTTCTGTATATAAACTGATGCGCTTTGCTAACCTGTTGGAGCACTCGAGGCGGAGCGATCCCCAGTGCTGCCCAGCACTGTATTAAAGAATGCCTGCTTAATAACAAACTAGTTGTTATTGAGTTATTTATCTCAGAAAACTGTCCCAATCGAGCCTCCTCCTGTGAGGAGCGTCAAAAGGTGCAGGCTCGGTACTGATTTTGTTTCAAGTAGCTACATATCCAGTAGCTGGTACCTGGATCCCTGGTTTCCTCATTTGTGTGAGCATTGCACACACACACTTTGGACCCCTTCATGACCAGACTTAGAGACCCAATCCACCCCATAGTTGGCCCTGCTGTCTCCCACTCAGACATACACACGCATGCAAACGGGCCTCTTAGTCAGCCTCCATAGCCTGGACCTCTGGTAGCCGCCTCCTTCAGGTGCCTCGCTCCCAGCATGTGGCTCCCAGGCTGCTCTACCTACTCACCGGCTAGTCTGTCTTGATGCTCATTAGCAACCACACATGGACATGCATATGCTCACTCCCTCCAGTTGCTGGCACCATGGACACATGGGCCCAATTACAAGTGGTCTGAACCCAGTTGCTGGCAGTCAGCCCCCCCATACACACACATACACACAGAATATCCCCTTGCCCAGGAAAAGAGTTAGAAGTGCAGTTTAATAAGAGGACAGAACAGACTGTGGGGATCAGGTGCAGGGCATGGCCAGACAAGGATACTGACCAGCTCCTTTTTAACCCATTATCCCTCTATTTTCCCATCCTTGTTTGTCTCCAAACCACCTTGATCTGCCCCTTTCCATGCTTTTGCTTCCTCCCCTGAACATCCCATAAGTCCTGTGCAATTCCAAAGTGCTCTTCCCCAGCATCCTATAACATGTCCCATGTTCTGTCGGCGCAGAAGGCACGGACATAACACAACAATCAATATGATCAGGTTAATGCCACTTTATTGCGCAGATAGCTCAGTTAATATGCATTATGCTGTCCGAGATTACGCGCCAACAGCTTACTGATTGATTTACATCATTAAGCACGCGCCTAAAAGCTACTCTTAATTGGCTCAAAGTACAAGTCCACGCGAATGCCTTGCCCGCCTACATCCTGCTTCAAGTTCCGTCTTCACTGCAACTTCTTCCTCAGTTCTTGTTTACTCTCTTGCCGTGTACCCTTTCCAGTGCAACACTTACATGAGTTAACTACAGATCATCGAGACTTGGAGTGATCACAGGATGCCCATTTTCCATCAAGAATCTTCCCACAATGTTCCCCAGCAGTACCTCCTCAGTCTGTAAGGTGCTGCGGGGAGCCTCTCCCATTGACTCACCATGGTGGATGTCACCCTCATCCTGTGGGGCTGAGGCTACCCAGGGAAGGGCTGGGCAGGGGCTCCCTTTCTCCGACTGGGCTATTGGGGTTCCCACTCCTGGCATCGTGCTTCCATGCTCCTGTGTCTGTCTGTGTGTGTAGACGAGCTTTTTAATTACATAACATGTATAGTTTTGCTGTTATTCTGAAAATGTTGGCACTTTAAGCAACGCTGTTGGGTGATTTCTTAATTGTTTTATAAATGCTCTGTCAGATGTAATCTCACTATGATAAATCTGCTTTAAAAGCATATGTTAAGACAACAATTACATGAAAAGGTGACATTATTTTCTTTTTTAAAAAAAAAAGAAAAGAAAAAGAAAAGCATATTCTGAAAAAATAAAAATCATGGAAAAACACAGCAAGAGGCACCTGAAAAATATCTTTATAACTGTAATGGGAGATTACTAGTAAGGAAATGGCCCCACAAGCTAGGAAATGGGAAGAGAGCTGGAAAATAGTTCTTTGGGTTGAAATTTCACTGAATGGTTTTAGTAATAGTTTTATTGAAATGTTTTGGGTGTTTTACAAGCCATGCCCTGATATCCTCATTTTTAGAGGAAAACATACACTGTGAAAAGTCTCTTGCAGATTCTAACTAAATACTGGTTTTACTTTTTAACGTATTTAATTAATCACAGTAAACATTTTATTAATCTGTTTATCAGAGGAAAATTTTTATTTGCAAATATTACATGACATTGGATGTCCCATTTCCTAGAGAAGTTGGGAAGAGTAAGTTTGCTGTAAGCCATCGATTGGTCTTCCTAGTGGGAAATGCATTGCAAGGGCAAAATGCAGACTGTGTAGCTACTTTGTTTTCTGTGTTCTCTTTTCAGCTCTTTTTTTTTTTTCCAAGTGGTGAAAACTTGAACAGTAAAAGAGGTGAGGAAAGAGGAAATTCTCTAATTGCATCTGGAGTTTACTTTTGTGTAAAAGGACTACAGGCACAGGGATAACATCACTCATTTTAATCAACAGTATTGCATCCTTGAGGGGTCAAAAATTAAAAAAATAATAATCCAAAGTTTGACTATAAAACTGTTAGATTAAAACAAAAATCTTTTTATTTGCTGTTAGGTTTTTGAGTTGAATTATGCTTGAGGTGCTTGAGTCTTCTCAGTAGTGCAGATGAGATTTGCGATTCCAGGACAAAGACTGTAATATGTACCAGCTGGCGAGTTGAGCTGAGTGCCCTAGAAAGATGAACTCACTTCCCTGGCTACTGCCACCAAGGAGTTGGCAGTAGCAAAGTCACTGTTTAAAAGAGTCACCTTCCAGAGCAATAGTCACCACTCAGCCTATGCAGACCCATCCTTCAACATACCACTGTCTTATGACTAGATGCAGCCTCACTAGCTCTGTCTGTGGCTGTGTGAGAAAGGAGACCTGCTGTTCAAGCAGTCTTTGCTTCCCGGGCAGCTGGTCCTCTTCCTCCCCAGTGTTGTGGTTTGGGCCAGACTGGCCACTGAAATTAAGGACAGATGCTCTCCCCCACCTCTCCCTCCAGGGAGAGGAGGAAGGAGAGAGACTTATGAGTTTAAAAGAAAACTAAACTACTTTAATAAAAATATTAATAAAATGACAAAAAGAAAATAATGAAATATATAAAATATATACAAAACCAATACTGAGCTCCCAGGATGACGATCACGTCACCAGCAGGCACTGGGCAAGTCCCAGACTGGACTCAGTGACGGACAGGAACTGGATTCCGGATTTCGGATCAAAGGCAGACGAACAGACAGAGTCCTCCCAGGACGCCGGCCATTGAAGAAAGAGAGCTGACCCTTTGATCTCTCAGCTTTTAGACTGAGCATGAGGCACATGGGATGGAATACCCCATTGGTCAAGTTTGGGTCACCTGTCTTGTCCACTCCTCCCCGCAGGTGCGACTCCTCTATGCTTTTCCGTTTCCGACCCTCCAACAGGGTAAATAACAAAGTTGGCTGGCCTTGGTTGTTATAGCAATAAGTATAAGCAAGAGCCTCTCTGCATCCCATTCCTTGGTATAAATTATAAACAATCAGGTCTTATCACTCTGGAAGCGGATACTGTCGGAAAAATATGCTGTTAATTTCAGAGAGTTCAGTTAGTTAGAAGAGGCTTAGCTGCAAAGTAAAATTACTGAAAAGAAAATTGGTTCTGTATTACCTCAGACCAGGACACCCAGACTTGGGCGGGTGAGTCCCCACTGTTACCCGTGGTGGCCTGCTACAACAGGCAACTGCAGACATGGACTGTGCCTGAAACTGGCTCGGCACTCCATTGCATTTTCAAGTTTTCACTAGAAAAGCTGGAAATATGCTGTAAAAATAAAAGTTTAGATTCTTGTGCAATTATTTTGTTAGCTGAAATTTTAGAAATTTCAGGTCTTGTCAGACTGTAGGGACATAATGAACAATGAATTTCCTACAGAACTTCGCAGAAATACTGCAGCCTTGTAGAAAAATGTGCTGCACTTTGTGTTGTATATGTATATAATTATGCACATTTGCACATCTGCATCTGTTCTGGAACTATTGTTGACAAGATACTTTCTTTTGAAATCTTTGTAATTGTCTAGCCACCATTCTTAAAGGAAAATTATTTTTAAAAATGGAAGGGTGAATTTTAAAAGTAAATTACATACTGAATCTCAGCACAAGAAAAGGGTTAGGTATCCAACAGGTAAATGAAACAGCTGTAGAGTAACTTCAGGTAGGAGACAAGAGTTTGTGAGTAGAAATAAAAAGACTGAATGGGAACACACAAATCTTTATTAAGGTAATTCCTTTAACTGTACCTGCAGGACTTCAATATATCCATACAGATTTTCTGGAGAAAATGGCATTTTTTCCATTAAAAAAATCAGAAACAGCATTAAGGGTCATAAATCTTGTAAATTATATAGAGTGCATTGCATTAATTTTGAAATGCTGTCTCTAAGACATGAGAAAGATGGAAATAAAAATGTGCACTTTGTGAAGTAACTTTGGTAACAGGAAAAGTATACTCATGAAATAAATCCTAAAATTCAGGTATCTGAAAAGAAACAAGAAGTCGCTTCAGGTTATAACAGCAATTAATGATAAAGTTGACTTTAAAAAAGGTGTTTAAAATAAATCAAGTAAGAATTTGTTTTCATTCGTTAAAAACAAATAAGAAAATCCCTGAAACAAATCACTTCTGGTTTTAATATAATCTGAGTAGATTACTTGTTTTTCACCTTTACACTGGAACAGACTAACTGATGTGCAGGTAGTTACCTAATAGCCAAATAATGTGAGGTTTTGAAATGACAGCTGCAACCAGCCATGTAGGAAAAAGCATCTACAGTGCTCTCGACAGAAAAGGCCCTATATAGTTTCTCATAGAGTGTCATGGTTTAACCCCAGCCAGCAACTAGGACCATGCAGCCGCTCGCTCACTCCCCCCAGTTTGGATGGGTGAGAGAATCAGAAGAGTAAAAGTGAGAAAAAAACTTGTGGGTTATGCTAAAGACAGTTTAATAGGTAAAGCAAAAGCCACGCACACAAGCAAAGCAAAACAAGGAATTTAATTCACTGCGTCCCATCGGCAGGCAGGTGTTCAGCCATCTCCAGGAAAGCAGGGCTCCTTCATGCGCAATGGTTACTTGGGAAGACAAACACCATAACTCTTAATGTGCCCTCCCTTCATTCTTCTTCCCCCAGCTTTATATACTGAGCATGACATCATACGGTATGGAATATTCCTTTGGTCAGTTGGGGTCAGCTGTTCCGGCTGTGTCTCCCAACTTTTTGTGCACTCCCAGCCTACTTGCTGGCAGGGTGGTATGAGGAGCAGAAAAGGCCTTGACTGCTTAGCAACAACCAAAAACATCAGTGCGCTATCAACATCACTCATCCCAAATCCAAAACATAGCACTATACCAGCTGCTAGTAAGAAAGTTAGAAGAGTTGACATTTGAAGACAGGCCTGGAAAAAAAAATTAAATAACATGAATGGAAGAGGGTTTTTTGCATAGTTCATGCATTGTAAACCCCCGAAGTTCAGTTCTGCTTTGGCTCAAAAATGTGAAGATCCTAATTCTTTTAATTATAAATATGGTGGGATAGCACATGATTAGTGAAATTTTACAGTAAAATTCCTTAGCAATTTCAAATTATGATTTTATAATAATAAATAATGTCTTAAATTGTCCTTCAAATATCTGAGTTAAAACCTGATCCTGCTGAGGCCAATGGCAACTTTCTCATTGACATACTTAAGGTGAGGATTTTAAGAAGGGTTTGAGAGAAAATCTTTAGGGATATGAAGATATGTTAAAAATATTCTGTACTTTTAACCCCTTAGTAACATACTGAAATTGGTTGGACCAGTGATTTTCTACACAGCCCAAGTACGTGTAACATGGACATTACAATGGTTCCACAGAGAAAGTGCCATATTTTGTGACAGTCTATTTAGCAGGACTAGATATTCCTGCTGTTCTGTCTAGCTGAAGAACAATATGTAGGCTACAGAGCAAATTTCCCTTTCTTGTGCTTTTTGTACCTTTTATAATTTTAAGAATTGCATCATAATCCTGCATCCTAAGTACCAACTAGAGTGACTGTGAGGCTTAGTGCTCTGCACAAAAACTGGCCAGGCTTTATACAGCAGGCAGTATACAGCAATATTTATTCCCTGCAATAAATAATGCCATGGAAAACTACATGCAGGATGTACCTTGAGTTCTCTAGGCCTTCTGTAGTCCTAGAATAAAGAAGTAGGTGCCAGGGAGGTTTCCTCATATTGTTCTATTATGTCTCACAGACTTCTCTCTTTTTAAATGAATTTATATTTCTTCTTAAATTTGCTGGAAAAGGATTTAGAATTGAACTACTATTTTTCTCTGTATTTCTGTTTTACTAGTATATTATTGAGTTTAAAACACCTTGTTATTGTTTCCTTCAGATTCTGATATCTTTTGAAAAATAATGAATTGTATATAAATACAGCATATTCAATTTATCCATACATAGTCTAGGAGTCTACTGCAATCATAAAGAATTATATGTCATTTAATCTAGATTTGAAACCATATATTTGGAAAAAAAGAAGAAAAAAGGAAAAAATATATATACTTCTAGCACTGAGATTTAGGAAGGCATGTAGGCATGTGTGGTGGAGAGAAAGAGACTTCACTGTAAGGTTCAAATTAACAATTTATTTGGACTTCACTCACAGGTCTAATATGCCACTATTGCAGGTTTTATAGATACAATGGAGGAATGCACTATTGCAATTTAAAAAGCAATTCACAGGATACAACCTACAGGTGATTTCTGAAAAGTACTAACATAAACCACAAGCGCACTAGATATTAATACCTTAAAAGAGTGCACTAATCACGATCTTAAAGCATGCCAAATACCATACGTATGTTTCTTAATCACTTACCATGTCTCTCAGGTAAGGCCTCCTAATCCCTGGGAAGTTACCTTGTACAGCATCCTGGACAAGGGGGGAAGAATCTCCTACAGGCCAGCTGTATCACTGGAAAAGACTCCCCATTTTTCTAACCAAACCTTATGGTTTTTATTTCCTGATTTGATGGGTGGGCAGGATTATACTGAGTGGATTATACTATCTGGAATGTTTATCTCTCTGGTGGTGTGATGGCCCCTTAGTCTGTATTGCTAATTTTGTGATGTCTAGTACACAAAGTTACTGAATAGTGGTGGAATGGGACTCAGGGCATTTTGTTTGTTAAGGGATTATTCAAGGCTCCATTTGGGTTTTGGTTCTTAATATGATGCAGTGTTCAGGCAACCCCGGGCTGAGTCGTTTCCGCAGCTCCTCCCCCCCGAGTCATCTCTGCATAGAAAAGGATCTGTCAAGGTGAGAGGAAGCTGAGTCGAATTACAGCTCCCTGCATTTCACCGTTGTGCTCTGAAACCCGTTTAGCCGGGTGATCCCATACAGCATGTTCCAAATTAAACACAGTGATTTACCTTTCCCTTCTGATATTTTCTATCCCCATTACTTTTTAGACTATGCCTTCATCTTATAGCTACACCAGAATGTTTTTGATCTTTTCTTGAACCACAGTTGCAAAGGTCAGATGAATATTTTAAATCATTCTTCAGTTTTTTATTTCTACATAAAAAAGGAAATGAAAATATGTTTTTCTCATATGTTTGTTTTCTACGTATAGTTGAATCTGCCACATTTTTACATTCTTTCTAACTGTGTACTTATTTTTATTTTCCAGCTTTAATAAATAATCATGAATTTTGAAGTGGTATCCACATAATATCAATAATAGCTGAAAGAATTGACAGACTATCCTTTTTGGTAAATTTAGGCCAAATCTAAAATTATTGCCTGGTCAGTTTTTCTGAAGTTGGTGCCAAAACACAAGAGTCAATTTACAGATCACAAAAATATGCAAGAAAGGAGAAAATGAGAGTGGTAAAAGTCTTTTCATATACAGACTGTTAACACATCTGAATATGTTTTGGGCTTAAGACCTATGACCTTTTTCTCAGCGTAATTTATTCTGGCCAGAGTGCTGTGCACAACTGTTTAAGTGCCTAATGCCTATTGATTTTGATACAGGAAGTTATGTACCTAAACTGGAGAGGAGAATCAAAATCTCCAGTGCCTTGCTTTGCAGTCAGTATTTTAATTTTCCATGAGAACAGTCTGAAGAGAGTCCAAAAAAAGGTATTCGTTTTCAGAAGCACTCAAATGTAGCGGATTGATGCACGGACTCTGATAGAGGGTAAATCGAAGACCCTTTATTGAAATATTACACTGCTTATATACTTTCTACTTGTTTATACATGCACCACTAAGTGATCTTTTATTGGTTTATGTGTCCTGTTCACGCGTCCTTCATGCGTCCCTTTAGCTGATACAATTGGCTATCTTTTACAACCTTGCAGTTCCCTCTTTCACAATAAAGGTCATGCGCTCGCTCGTTTATTTCCTTCTAATCTTGTTTTTA
The DNA here is from genome assembly GCA_008921705.1 of Burhinus oedicnemus. NCBI lineage: Eukaryota > Metazoa > Chordata > Aves > Charadriiformes > Burhinidae > Burhinus > Burhinus oedicnemus. The sequence goes on from VFFE01007702.1 coordinate 421,474, forward strand.
CTCCTGTTCCAGACACACAGTCTCCTCCCATCGGACATGACCTGGACCCTTCAGTACTTCAGTCCTGTTAACCCTTTCAATCCTACAATGCCTAATTCCTCCTCAGTCAAATGGAATGCTTCTCTTTTTTCCCCTCTATCTTATGACTACTGAATGTAAACCAAGCTTATTTATGCTCAATAAGTTAGCTAATCTGCTCTATAGATAAATGTTGCACAGACTCTTAGGTAAGTCTGTATACCACTCTCTGTGCCGCAACGTATAGAAAATCTCAACTATGACTTTGTGGGAAGATTCTTGATGGAAAGTGAGCATCCTGTGATCACTCCAAGTCTCAATGATCTGTGTGTGGCCTGTAGGTAACTTATGTAAGTGTTGTACTGGAAAGGTTACTTGCGGTCAACACGGTAAGAGAGTAAACAAGAATGGAGGAGGAGGTTGCAGTGAAGGCGGAACCTGAAGCAGGATGTAGGCGGACAAAGCATCCGCTTGGACTTGTACTTTGAGCCAATCAAGAGTAGCCTTAGGCGCGTGCTTAATGAGGTAAACCAATCAGTAAGTTGTTGGTGCGTTATCTCGAACAGCACAACGTATATTAACAGCTATCTGCGCAATAAAGCGGCATTAACCTGATCACATTGGTCGTTGTGTTGTGTCCGAGCCTTCTGCGTCAACATGACTTCACTTCTGATATTCTATGCCTGCTCCCTTCCATGCTGACCAATACCGTGTCATTATCTTAATGTGTTTTCCTGGCTGTATTAATTCATCAGGGTCTGCCTATGTCTGTCTCTTTTCTTTAGAGTCTAAGGTCTTTGAGATAGGGATTGAGGGGGGGTTTTTTGTTGTTTTTCTGCTTACCAGCTAGCAGAGAAGACTTATGGTCCCTAACATGTACAGTTGTACAGAAAGATAACAGTGCTGATAACACCAGGAGGCCCTTAGGAATGCTGTTTAGGTATCGGCAGTTGTCATTCTTAAATCTGAAAAACCCCATATATTTCCCCTGCCATAAATTCTGATTATATAGATAATTTGCTCCGTTTATCATCCAGTTTACAGATGTTCCTTTAAGATTTTAATATATCATTGTATTAGTCATAAATTAACTTTTATATTGCTTGCCTGAAAAATAATTTTGAAAGAAGTTGAATGGAATTGTTATTATTATTTCTGCTAGAATGATAGCGATGAAGGTATCTGAAGATGTCATTATATAATGGTTTGATGCAGGACCACATATACCCAGACAACTTTATGAAGATTTTTATGTAACCTAACTGACCTGTTGTGTATAACCTCCAGTGACCAGGATAATCTATTCCAGTTTTTGAACATCATTATTAAAACAGTATCTGGACCAAATTCCCCTGGCTGGAAATTAAGCAAGCTGCTTCTTGTCTAACCTCAGAGGGCATGGAGAATAATCAATCAATCAGTGTATTTTTCACAATATTGAAAGAGCCACCAAAAGCTGTTGTCATTTTCTTCCCAGTCTTCCCTTTTTGAGATTAAACATGGCCTTTTCTTATGGACGTTGGTAACATTTTTGCATATTCTTAGTCCACATTTTCAACACTTTGCATTGATGCCCAAATAAGGTTATGCTAAGTAGACCTCACATGCAGATCTCACAGAACACAGATTTTCCAGTGTAAGGTATGGTGACAGAAGTATATCGTGGTACACAGTTTTTGAGTGTTGGTGATAATCCATTGGCTCAAGGTGTTTGGGGGTTACTGTTCTGCACCTATTGTGCCCCAAATTGGTATGTTGTTTAATCTGGAGGCCTCCACAGTTCAGATTGAAGAAAAAGATTGCTGCCCATTTCTTGCAGATAATAATTTCTGCAAACAGCTCCAAAAGTGATATTTTCCTATTATTCAACAGCAGTGAAATTGAATTGTGATCCAATGCATCACTACATTAATTTCTTCTTTGGTATTAGTAGTTCTGATTATTTTTCAAAAGTATTTTACTCAGTGCTTGTTTCTTAAGTGCTGTTGTTCTCAGTGTCCAGGTTATCAAGATCACTTGGATGCTAATCCATCTCCCTTAAATGTTTTCATCCATTTTCTACTTATAAAATCAACTTTTTATCACTTCATTCTTTACTTCAAGTCACTAATGGAAACATCTGACATGAGACAATCTGAAGGACTTCATGCAATACGTGCTTTTGGAACTTGACAGAAATTGTTAACTATTTTTATTTTTGTCCACGATATCAGCTATTACCAAATATTAATTGAATCTAGCCCAGAAATCCCTATGTTGTTTCTGTGTATGTGTCCTGGTTTTGTCTGGGATAGAGTTAATTTTCTTCCTAGTAGCTGGTATAGTGCTGTGTTTTGGATTTCGGATGAAAATCATGTTGATAACACACTGATGTTTTAGTTATTGCTGAGCAGTGCTTACACAGAGTCAAGGCCTTTTCTGCTTCTCACACTGCCCTGCCAGAGAGTAGGCTGGGGGTGCACAAGAAGCTGGGAGGGGACGCAGCCAGGACAGCTGACCCCAACTGGCAAAAGGGATATTCCATACCATATGACATCATGTTCAGTATATAAACTAGGTGGAAAGCTGGCCAGGGGGCTGCTGCTCAGGGACACGTCGGGCAATTGTTTTCATTTGCATCACTTTTCTGTCTTGGGTTTTATTTTTCTCTCTCTTTGTTTTTTTTCCTTTTCATTACAAATTATTATCATCATCATTTTATTTTATTTCAATTATTAAACTGTTTTTATCTCAACCCATGAGTTTTCTCACTTTTACTCTTCTGATTCTCTCCCCCATCTCACTGTGGGGGAGTGAGCAAGCGGCTGTGTGGTGCTCAGTTGCCAGCTGGGGTTAAACCACGACAGTATGTCACATAAAGCATTACATAGATGAAACCTATAGCTTCCTCCCTAACCAGTTACTTTGTCAAAGAAAGTTTTAACGGTCTTGCAAGATTTTAAGCTATTTTGGTTGATTGTTATCAGCTCATCCTCTAGATTCTTACAAACTGATTAGCAATTTGCTTTTAGTATTGAAGTTAAGTTGGCTCCTTCTCCTTTATCCATATTAGCATTGTGTGCCCTCTCCAGTGCCCTGTGCTCTTACCATTATTCTGCAGTTCATGAAAAAAAATCACTTATGATTTAAATATTATTTCAACCAGTTTCCTAAACACACTGGAGTAAATTTCATTTGGTCTGGTTGATTCTCTACCAAATATTTCCCGTATCATTTATTTGACCACTATTTTTTTAATTGCTTGATACCTACCTAATAGTATCATAATGCTTCCATTATATTTATATTAAGGGGGGAATGGAATTATTTTGACAAATGAATTATTTTGACAAATGTCAAATGATGCTTTAAAGCTTTTAAACAGGCTTTGAAGTAGTTATTACAACTGGGAAGGTATTAACAAGCTTAAAAATAATTCTGATTTTTTTTTTTAATGTTGAGTAAACAAATAAATTTTGTCTGCTTGTCTTTTGGATCATAATATCTTAGAAATACTCAATAATTTTTAGCTGTAAAACTTTCAGTGCCAGTAATGGAGAGATTTCATCAGATATTTTATGCAATATGTGTACCTGGGGTGCTGCAAGTGTTATCAGTAAATTTTAGCCTACATAACATGGCTGATACAGTATTCCTGAAGCTAGGCTCCTCTTTTACCCCCTCATCATTCCCCACAACTGGAGGGATGGAGGAGAATGTGACTTGCGCTCCCGATCCCTTGACCAGTCGTCCCAAGGCCCTGAAATCTCTCTTCGATGCCCTTGGACTTGTCCTCCCTACTTCATCACTGCCTACCTGAAAGACCAGAAGTGGGTAATAATTTGAGGGCCGTACTAGGGATGGAAG
>VFFE01007702.1:428418-439285 GCA_008921705.1 Burhinus oedicnemus
GAAGCATGATCCCTCATACAAATGAGGGGGGAGCAGGAACATGTGGATGGGGGAGTACAGATCACACGTACTTATACTCCGAAAGAGTTAAGGGAATTTTTAGAGATCTCTCAGCAAGAGAGTGGTGAAGGCATGCTGGCATGGATTTTGCAAGCTTGGGATAGTGGAGCTCCATCTATCCATTTATCAGCAGGTGAAAAAGATTTATTAAGCCCTATAGCCAATGATGATCAGATCCAACAAGGATATGCTCAGTTGCAAAATGTCAGAGGTCCTGACAGGCGACACATTATTGCACCTATGCTATATCAGTGGTTGTGTGCAGCAGTTTTAACAGCATATACAGAACCTGTTGAATTAGTGTCGTCCTTTGGAAACTGGTGTACAATGGAGGAAACTATTAATTTGGTGTGGCAGATGGGGATGGCTTATGTGTTGGTTACAGGATCCAATCCGGACAGTGTAGCAATAACGAGAAGTATCAAAATGCAGTTTTTGAGAGGAGTACCTGCCTCACTAAAACCCTTGATTATATCAGCAGTGACAAATGCTATGGGTAATGTAGGTGCCCTAGCAAATACCTTGAAGGAAATTTGGGCTGTAATTTCAGGACCATCTGTGCAGGTGGTGAATAAAGGAAAGCCAGCAAAACCAAAAAGAGTTAAAGCATGGGTAATGAAGAAGCAAATGTGGAATGATCTTGTACAAGCTGGTATCCCACGGTCAGAAGTATCTGGGATCATAACAACAGAAATGTTTTGCCCATGGCAAAAGTTAGCGTTTACACAAAAAAGCTGACCACCCCCAGCCCCACTACCAACTCTGCACCCACCCTCCACCCCGCCTGCCACCTCAATGCAAGACACTATCCGGCAACAAAAGCAATATAGTTTACAAATATTTCCTCAGGGATACAAACACACCCCTTCCATTTGCCACCTAATGATAGCAGCTGATGTAGCACTATGATTGGGTACCATTACTGTTTACCATTATATTGATGATCTATTGGTTATGGCAGAGTCAGAACAAGAAATTGAAGCAGCTGCCACATTGCTGAAAGTGCATTTACAGGACTGAGGCTGGGCAATTAATCCAGAGAAAATACAGGGCCCTAGTACTATTGTACAGTTTTTGGGAATAGTTTGGCATGGACAGATTTCTAATACATTATCTGCAGTAAATCTACTTAAAACATTTAATAGAATAATAAATTTAGAATAGAATTTAATAGACTAATAAATAATCCCGGGTGCCCCTCGAGCCAGCCTCCACGCCAGCTCCCGCTAGGCTGCCGGCACTCCGCGGCGGGGCCCGGCCGGCAGCGAGGCCCGGGCTGGCACGAGGTCCGCAGCGGGGCGGGGCGTGCGGGCGGCTCTTGCCGGCGGGGCGGAGCGGCGCCGCTCCCCGGCACGGGACCAGCTCGGCTGCGGGTACAGGGATAAAGGGACGCGAAATAGAAGCGCAACGCAGACGCTTCTCGGCCAGCCCCGCAGGAGGCGCGGTGCAGTGGCACGGCACAGGAGGAGAGTGGCGTCTACCTCACTCCGCGGCTTCCGCGTCGCCGAGCGACTCCTCGCAGCCCGCGTGGAAGCTACTGTCTGCCCTGTCCTGCCCGGGGCCCGCCGCCGCCCTCGCTTCCCCAGCCCGCCGCTGCTCCTCCGCGGCTGCCGGCGCTCAGGCTGGGCCGGGCCGGGCTAGTGGGGCCACGGAGGGCAGCGCATCCGCCGAACCGGCGGCGCCCGGCTCCGCTAGCTCCGTCCCTGCTTTCTGTCTCAGCGCGGGCAAACCGCGCCACGCCCCCCCCTCCAGGACACCCCGTGCCGCCCGACCTTTCCCCAGCTCCGCCGTCTCTCCGCAGCTCCGAGAAGAGTTTGCAAAGCACCGCGCTCTCCCCGCCGCCACACAGACGCAGAGCGTCCCGGGAGTTGTAGTCTTTCTTCCCCGCCCTGGCGGCGGCGGGAGCGGGGCAGCGGGGACTACAGCTCCCAAGGGTGTGCGAGAAGGAGGGGCGGTGCCGGGGGAGGAGCGGGGACAGCTCCGGTGCTGATCACGACGCGGGTTTGTCAGCAGAGCCCGAGTGGGCGGCGGGCGGCGGCGGTTGGTGTGCGCGAGCGAGCGGCGAGCGGCAGCGGAGCGAGCGGCGGGCCGCGCCCGGCGATGAGGCACGAAGCGCCCATGCAGGTCGGTCCCCGGGCAAGAGCTGAGCTGAGCGGCGAGGGGGGTGGCGGACGCAGCGCAGCCGAGAGGTGGGCACCCCGGCGCCCGCGGGAGGGGGCAGGAGCCCCTCCGCCCTGCAGCGGCATGGCGTGGTCGCCAGGCCGGGCTCTCCCGCTAGTGGCCGGGAAGCGTAAGGGAAGAGGTGGTGAGGACGCCCCTTGAGTGAAGGGGCCCGGGGGGTGCGTGAGGCGGCTCCGCGGTGTGTGTGAGGTGGCCCGGGACGGGGGAGGGTGTCGCGTCCCTGTGAGAGGAGGCCCCGGCAGGCGGTCTCAGCGGGCGGGGGGCGCCCGCAGCCCGTCGCGAAGCGGGGATGTGGTGGGGCCGCCCCGTCCCTCGCGCAGCGCGGCTCCTCGGGCCAGGGGACAGCCCGAGCGGGAGGCTGAGCGGCACGGCCCTGCGGTGGCCGCCACCCCGCCGCGATGGCCGCGAGTGGGTTTCGGGTCTCATATGGGCGAACCGAACAGATACTTTTACAGATACTGCCCTTTGAGCGTTGGTCACAGCTCCCCTGGGAGTGAAAGTATGTAAGTTGTTAGGTGATGAGATGTAACGAGGTCCTACCTGGATGCACAGAAAGTTGGCACGATATCTCCACCTGTTTATTCAAGGAAAAGTTATCCATCTGCACCAGGGAAAGATGGCTTATTGCAGGAATCGTGGGTAGCAAAGAGGTGGCCCCTTTTCAGCAGTTTTTATATATGGAAAAAATATAATGCCCCTTAGCACTGGAGAAACATGATATACAGATACAAGTCACATTATGCACAGTTTTTAGCAATTTCTAGGTAGTTGTTTCAAAACAGTTTATGCTGGCATGCTGTACTTCAGTTATTTATTAGGACCTATTTTATAATCTCATGCAGGAACTCTGGGGGCCCCAGACTATACACTCGAACACATGACTTTTTTAATAGAACAGTCATGTTAGCAGTGGATTGGTAGCAATGAATCCTGCTTATTTTATACAATGCAAAGCACACTTTTGCAGTCTGCTGTGATTTAAGTTATGAACTGCAGCTCTCTTAGATAATATTTTTCATACTCTGGCAGTAATAGAATTTCAGCTTGAAGGGAAGTGTGTATCCGTAAATACACTATGAACATTTCTGATGCTTTGCTAAGGAAATAAACATTTTCTTCTTAGCTTTCCATATCCTGTTGTTACTGGCAATGGTTATGCCCAGACAAAATAGGTTTATAACAGACACATCCAAACACAATGGAGAAGGGCAAAAGCAAGCAAAAAAGCTGCTTCTAGATATTTAAGAGGTTATTCTAAAATTATGATGAAAAAAGCCAAATCAAAGTGATTAGACACAGGAGTTAGCATAGCAATTAATCTCCTATCACTCAGCAAAATTATTAGATACGTCAGTCTTGGTTCAAATTAGAAGCACTGGAGTGGAAGAGCCTGCCAAGCCACTGAGTCCACAGAGCAAATTATATACACCTTTTTGTAAATTGATCAAGCTGCATTTGGCGTCAGTAGTCCTAAGTGTATACTGAAGCAGACACTGGACATTAAGAAGTGAGTATAAACTAGTCCTGAGTGTCTTTGAGCTGGAGATTAGAAAGTATCTAACCAGCAAAGGAGTGACCTTCCACAGTACACTTCCAAAAAGGGGTATTGACAGAAAGAGGACTACTGATGCCACACTAAGTGTGTTTTGCTGAAAGTGATGCATGTTTAATATATCCATTTAGTCATTTGAGAAGAGAACTTTATCAAAATAAAGGTAAGGTTTTTGCTTTCTTGGAAACAGAACATCATAACAATTAGCATGGTTGGCATGTTTATTTGGTTCCCATCCATGCATGTAATATTTAATTAACAGGCCTGAACATGGCATTCTTGGTGATTATTTCCAGCATTGTTTCCAAAGGAGGAACATAACATCAGCACTAACATCTTCACATTTCTTTGCCAAATGCCTCCATAGTAGAGACAAGTCCTCTTAGGAGTGAACTGACATATTAATACACTGGGAAGTGGGCTACAGCGCATCCCATACTTACTTGAAGTCAGCAGCTTGCATTAAAGAAAGAGAAGCACTGTAGGTGTATTCACAAAGCCCAAGAGGACCAAGCATCTAGGTTTCCTTTACAGTCAACAGAAAAATGGACTCCTCTGGAGTGATTCTATGATCATTTAAAGTGGGAGCCTGATGTAAGTGATGTGAATTGTACTCTGAAGAATCTGTCTCTGTGCTTACTACAGAATGAGTGAGTTTGGGAAGTAATGGCAAAGTGTTAGCACCAGTACTGTGATTGATTTTTTTCTTCAGACTAATGTAGGTATTAGTACTTTTCTAAAACTCATTTGGGTTTTGGACATGAGAAAGTATCACTATCAATAGTCTAGGGATACTGGATCTCTAGAATCATAGAATCATTTACGTTGGAAAAGACCTTTAAGATCATCCAGTCTAACCATTGACCCTACTCTACCAGGTCTGCCACTAAACCATGCCTCCAAGCACCACATCTACACGACTTTTAAACACATCTAGGGATGGTGACTCAACCACCTCCCTGGGCAGCCTCTTCCAATGTTGGATAACTCTTTCAGGGAAAAATTTTTTCCTAATGGTCAGCCTAAACCTCCCCTGGTGCAACTTGAACCCGTTTCCTCTTGTCCTATCGCTAGTTACTTGGGAGAAGAGACTGACCCCCATCTCACTACAACCTCCTTTCAGGTAGTTGTAGAGAGCAATAAGGTCTCCCCTCAGCCTTCTCTTCTCCAGACTAAACAATCCTAATTCCTTCAGCCGCTCCTCATAAGACATGTTCTCCAGACCCCTCACCAGCTTTGTTGTCCTTCTCTGGACACGTTCCAGCACCTCAATGTCCCTCCTAGACTGTGGCACCCAAAACTGAACACAGTACTCAAGCTGCGGCCTCACCAGTGCTGAGTACATGGACAAGATCGCTTCCCTACTCCCGCTGGCCACACTATTCTTGATACAGGCCAAGATGCCGTTGGCCTTCTTGGCTACCTGGGCACACTGCTGGCTCATGTTTAGCCGGCTGTCCACCAGGACCCCCAGATCCTTTTCTGCCAGGCAGCTTTCCAGCCACTCCTCCCCAAGCCTGTAGAAAGAAAAGGTGGAGAGCAATGGACTAGAACACTATGGCAACACCTTAGTGTACCTGGTTCCCATGGCTCCTACTGTTTGAAAAATAATATCTTTAATTGATCACTCCTGACAACATATGGATCGTGGCCACAGAGTGGGGGATTCCAGGACCACAAGTCCTAACAAGTCCTGGGCTTGCGTAACTGATGGAAAATACCAGATTAGTCCATTGTCTGAGCTGGGCCAGAGTGGAAAAGTACCTGATGAAAGTCAATTATCTTGGATCCTGTAAGTAGCAATTCTAGTAAAGACCCTTTGAACTCTTCTGGATCGCAGCAGGCTGTGGCCCGTATCTCCCCTGAGTTGGGACGCTGCTTGGGCAGACACCTGGAGGATTAGAAGGCCACGGCAAGACAACCCCTCTCGAGTCTCAATTATTGCCCGTTGAGGAATGCCAATGCACAGCGAGTATTTACTCTAACTTGAGAAAAGGGAAATTTTAACTATATAGTCTCTCTTTCATCCACCTCTCTATTTATATATTTATGATAAATATACATTAGCTTTATGGATGTGGATGTTCTTTTGTTTGTCCGTGCACACATAGGAGTTAAAAGGGGTACCCGCTGGCTTGTTAGAGTCACGCGATACTAAGGGCTCTTTGATCTCAGTGGTTATAGACCAGTGTGTGTGTGTGTGTGCACACGCACGTGTGCGCACTTATATGTTTTGCTTATATGTATATGCATTAATTTGAGATCTGTGCTTTTGCTCATGTGTATATGTATTGATTTGGGATACCTTGTAGTAAGTTAGTGTGTATCTTGTCATCTTTGAATCTGTAATTAAGTCGCTGTTCAATTGTTTTGTTATATCACTTTGTAAATCTTTAAATCGGTTAATGATTAAGTGCTGCTAAAATTCAACCTCTTGGACTACCTCAAATCATTAATAAATTTCTAATCACTGCTAAATCATAGCCGTGTCAAATATTTCCATCCGCGACAGGTAGGGGAAGGCAAGGAATTCATTAAGACTAGCTTTACTTTCTGTACCATAAGTGGAGGAGGTATTATGTTAATAGTTTTTAAAAGATTTATACTTTTCAGGTATTGTCTTTTTTGAGCAGTTAATTAGTAAAATAGTTATTTTGTTAAAATATTTCTTCAGGCAATCAGACAAACCCAAGCTCCCACACAAAGTTTGATTCACTACTGAAAATGCAGTGTGAAAAGAAGTGCATGACAAAATAATCTCTTAATATGTATTTTTTCATTATGTCATATTAATGTCAATTTAGAGATGACAAAAGAAATTAGAAATCTTATCCAATTAGTGTCTTTCTTACAAGGATTTTTTTTCATGTTGGAAATTGTCACTTTAGATTAGCTTCACTATTGAAGATATCTTGGCCTCTTTCTGATTTGCATTTCAATCATCCCTACAGCAGCAGCTTATAAATACAAAGAAGACACCTACTGGACTGTCACAGGCACATAAAGCTGAGGGAACAGTAGGAATCACTTCAAGAGGGTGATCCAGCCAGCAGCTGTGGGTGAATCCAGCCTTTAGGACAATTTCATCCAAGCTATCTTGGCCTGCAAGGACATGGTGATCCACTGAAGGAGAGCATAGAGCAGCTCAAAGGCACCTCCTGTGGTTGTACGCAGAATGGTGCCTAGTATCTGAGCAGCCAGTGCATACCTAGGAGAGAAAAATCAAAGTAGAAGTATATTAATTCTGAGCATTTACATGACCCAATCTTTTGACAGTTCTGTGTGCACAGTCACTGTTGTATCATCTCTATTAAGGCTGCTTACAGGCTGTATTTTTTCTCATGGATTCCTTTCTCTAAATCAGCAGAAGTGACTAGATGGTACACAGGCAAAGGATCTGGGCTATGTAGCAAATCAAGCTGTTGTCAGCATATTCCTTACCTCTATTGTTTCAGTACAATCCTGTGTGGAGACAAGCTTTGTATCACATAACCTAACAATTAGTACACACAATTCATAATAAAATTGGATGCTACTTTGTAGCCTTGTTGTATTTATAACTTAAAACATACCTGGCTAAGGAAATCCTCTGAGAAGAAAGTTGATAGAGTTTAGGAGGTTACTTGGGAAGGTCTGCCTTGGTAAGCATATCAACTATGCCTGTCCTGTTCTTTCTTTTTGTCAGGTACCTGCTTACAGCCAGTATAGGTTACAGGATGTTGACTAGAAAGACTCTTGGTCTGGCTAAGTATGGTCATTCTTACGTAAAATGGATTGTAATAGTTTCTCTTTTCTAGACCATTGTCATCTGTTTGTTGCAAAAATCGTCAGATTTGGTTATAGTAGAAATAAAATGTTAAAAGGTTATGTGTTTTGAAACTTGTAACCATAGAACCCTCACCAGGTAATTATTGTTTTGTATTAAGAAACTAATAGAAACCGGATGAAACAATGAAGGTGTTCCGTTTGAGTCTTGTAACTTTAGGACCCGTATTTGTTAGTTATTACATTTTGTTAAGTTTTGTGAAACTAAGGAAACTTACTATAGAAACCTGTTATGTATCAGTGATGCTGCTTGGAAACCCCCTTACCCTTCCCATCTTGATTTGAATATCAAGAATTTTAATCAGTGGACATAGTAGAGGTGACCAATGACTATTTTGGGATATGAATATTGATGAAGTTACATAATCAAAGAAACCAATCAATGTAAAGGTTAAATCTAATAGTGAACATAGTATGCATTTTTTATGGTAAACAATTTACGTAATAGTGAAAAGGTGTATAAGAACTGGTGAATTTTAATGCAAAGGTGGACACGTGTTTGGAGGAGCTATCCCCCGTGTCCCCAGCGCTGCAATAAAGAAGTGCCTGCTCACCTACGCTGTGTAGACAAGTTTTTCCTGTTACGGATTTGTAACATGTTCATAATATGCATTCTTTCAACTTGATTCTGCAGAATTTTCATCTGTGTTCAGGCCATTAGTAACCATAGCTTTACTAATAGTTATATTTGTACATAAGAATATGCATAGTAAGGCCTTCATTTGTTTTATACCTTGAAGTATCTCTTACAGTATACAATACAATTTCTTAAAATGTCAAAAAAAACAACTAGAAATTTACATATGATTTTGCTGAGCAGGCATGTCACAACAACAAAACTACATAATTCTTCATTTGTCCATATATTTGTGTGAAGAGATTTTTTTTCATATATTGTTTTTATTTATTTGCGATGTTACACAGAAGTGATCTGCAATGCATTTTATACAACTTGGTGTCCTGGTTCCGGCGGGGATAGGGTTAATTTTCCAAAGGATCTGGCACAGGTATTCCATACCATGTGATGCCACGTTCAGTCTATAGGGGGGAGCTGGCCGGGGGAGGGGGAGGAAGTCGCTGCTTGGGAGCGGGCTGGGGCTTCCAAGCTCCGGTAGGTGAGTGGTGGTACAGTAATTGTGTTTATACATTCCTCTGTTAGTATTATTGTTGTTTTCCTCTTTCCTTTGCTGTTCTGTTAAACTGCCTTTATCTCGACTCACGAGTTTTGCCTTTTTCTTCCGATTCTGGCTGTAACTCCAATAGGCTGTAACTGTAGTTTTACCTCTTTCTCAGCAGTGAACCAATTTTATGAGATGTTTTTCATAGGTCTGTTGCTTAAACTTCTGAGTACAGAGTAAAAATGTGGGCCTTATCAGAGGATCTACTCCACGTGCTAGAGTAAGATCTGGTTGACTGCTATTACTCTCAACAAAGTAAGTTTCTGTGCAATTTTAAGTAATGGCTATGTAATGGTCTCATTCTGTTCTCTCTTGCCACATCCCTTCTCAACTATAACTTTCTTTAATTCAAAAGTAACTCCAGTCTCTTTTCTGGTATAGGTGACAGGCTGATTAAATTCAACAGTTTGACAACGAGAAATGTGTGAATAGGTGGCTGCAGAATCTTACAGACTCTACAATAAAAGGATTCATTATGACAGTCTGTGGCCTTACCAGGTCTAACATGTTAGATATGCCTTCCCTAACAGGAAGGGACAGAAAATAAATGTATGGTGATAAGATAATTTTTGATAGTTATGTATGATCTGAAATTCATTGAACATACAGAAATGGAGACAAATCAGTAGTGTGGATTTTCAGCTGCTTTTATCTAGTTTTATACTCAAGCAATAGGATTTTTATGACAAATTTGTCTGAAAAGTTTGAAGGAGTTGTGTCTTTCTCTGACTGCAACCTTCCTGTAACACTTCCTTCCTTAGTTTCCTTCTGTTACTCTGTCCTAGCTCATATGTCCTTTCTCCTCCAGATGTTTACATGTTTCTGATGCTTACAGGTGTTTATTATAATCTCGATCACTGTCCAAAACATCTATTAGTCATACATATTCTGCTTTTCTTGGTCTGCCACAACGTAAGATAGTTCTCTTTCATGGTCCTTATTGTTTTTGTAACTATTCCTCAGCTTTGGCAGAAGACCTGAATTCATTGTGCCTGAGGACTGGAAGAAGGCCGACATCGCTCCAATCTTCAAGAAGGGCAAGAAGGAGGACCCGGGGAACTACAGGCTGGTTAGTCTCACCTCTGTCCCCGGGAAGGTTATGGAGCGACTTGTTCTGGATGTCATCTCCAAACACATTGAAGAACGGGAAGTTATTGGAAGTGGTCAACACGGATTTACCAAGGGTAAATCATGCTTGACCAATCTGATAGCCTTCTATGATGTTATAACTGGTTGGCTGGACGAGGGGAGAGCAGTAGATGTCATGTACCTTGACTTCAGCAAGGCTTTTGACACTGTCTCCCACGACATCCTCATTAGGAAGCGGAGGAAGTGTGGGCTAGACTAGGAGACAGCGAGGTGGATTGAGAGCTGGCTGTGTGACAGAACTCAGAGGGTTGTGATTAATGGAGCAGTGTCGAGTTGGAGGCCTGTAACCAGTGGTGTCCCCCAGGGGTCAATACTCGGTCCAATCTTGTTCAATATAGTCATCAATGACCTGGATGAGGGGACAGAGTGTATCCTCAGCAAGGTCACTGATGATACCAAACTGGGAGGGGTGGCTGACACTCCAGAGGGCCGCGCTGCCATCCAGCGTGACCTGGACAGGCTGGAGTGCTGGGCAGAGAAGAACCTCATGAGGTTCAACAAGAGCAAGTGTAGGGTCCTGCACCCGGGGAGGAAGAATACTAGGCACCAATATAGGCTAGGGGTGGACCTGCTGGAAAGCAGTTCTGAGGAGAAGGATCTGGGGGTCCTGGTAGATAGTAAATTATCCATGAGCCAGCAGTGTGCCCTTGTCGCCAGGAAGGCCAACGGAATCCTGGGCTGCATAGGGAAGAGTGTGGCCAGTAGGTCGAGGGAGGTCATTCTCCCCCTCTCCTCGGCACTGGTGAGGCCACAACTGGAATACTGTGTCCAGTTCTGGGCTCCCCAGCTCAAGCGGGACAGGGAACTACTGGAGAGAGTCCAGCGTAGGGCAGCAAAGATGACTGGGGGATTGGAGCACCTCCCTTATGAGGAAAGGCTGAGAGAGCTGGGACTCTTTAGCCTGGAGAAGAGAAGGCTGAGG
>VFFE01007702.1:442304-472747 GCA_008921705.1 Burhinus oedicnemus
TGACTGGCCTGTAGTTTCCCGGGTCTTCCTTCTTGCCCTTTTTGAAGACTGGAGTGACATTGGCTTTCCTCCAGTCCTCAGGCACCTCGCCTGTTCTCCAGGACCTTTCCAAGATGATGGAGAGCGGCCCAGCAATGACTTCTGCCAGCTCCCTCAGCACTCGCGGGTGCATCCCATCAGGACCCATGGACTTGTGGATGTCCAGTTTACTTAACTGTTCTCTAACTTGATCCTCCTCAACCAAGGGAAAGTCTTCCTTCTTCCAGACTTTCTCTGTTACCTGTAAAGTCTGGGACTCCTGAGGGCTGGCCTGAGCAGGAAAGACTGAAGCAAAGAAGCCATTCAGTAATTCTGCCTCCTCTGCATCATCTGTCACCATGGCCCCTGTCTCATTCAACAGCAGGCCCACATTTTCTCTAGTTTTCCTTTTGCTTCCGATATACTTGAAGAAACCCTTCCTGTTGACCTTGACATCCCTTGCCAGATCTAATTCCAAGGAGGCCTTGGCTTTCCTCATTTCATCCCTGCATGCTCTGGCAGCATTCTTGTAATCTTCCCAAGTGGTCAGTCCCTTCTTCCACTTACTGTAAACTTCCTTCTTCCACTTGAGCTTTTTCAGAAGCTCCCTGCTCAACCATGCAGGTCTCCTGCTTCCCTTGCCTGATTTCTTGCTCTTAGGGATGCAACGATCCTGAGCTTGGAGGAAGTGATACTTGAATATCAACCAGCTCTCTTGAGCCCCCCTACCCTCCAGAGCCCTAACCCCTGGGATTTCTCCAAGCAGTTTCTTGAAGAGATCAAAGTTAGCCCTCCTGAAGTCCAAGGTTGCAACCCTACTTGTTGTTTTATGCCTACTGCACATAATCCTGAACTCAATCTTCTCACGATCGCTGCAGCCGAGGCTGCCCCCAACCTTCATGTCCTCCACCGGTCCCTCTTTGTTGGTCAGTACTAGGTCCAGTAGTACACCTCTCCTTGTCGGCTCCTCCACCACCTGAGTCAAAAAGTTATCATCAAGACACTGGAGGAACCTCCTGGACTGTACCTGCCTAGCTGTGTAGCCTTCCCAGCAGATATCAGGGTGATTGAAGTCCCCCAGGAGAACCAAGGCCTGTGATTGTGAGGCAGCTCTCAGCTGCCTGTAGAAGGCCTCATCAACTTCCCCATCCTGATCAGGTGGCCTGTAATAAACCCCCACAACAGTGTCCCTCATGTTAGCCTGCCCCTTAATCCTTACCCACAAGCTCTCAACTGTCTCTTCATCTGCCCCCAGGGACAGCTCAATGCATTCCAGTTGCTCTCTCACATAAAGAGCAACTCCACCACCTCGCCTTGCCGGCCTGTCTTTCCTAAAGAGGACATAGCCATCCATGACAGCGTTCCAGTCATGTGAGCTATCCCACCATGTCTCAGTAATTGCAATGAGATCATGGCCCTGCGACTGCACACAGATCTCTAATTTTGTTCTGTTCCCCAGAACAGAATTTTGTCTGTTTGTTCCCCATGCTGCATGCATTAGTGTATAAGCATTTCAGAGAGGCAGTTGAGCGTGTAGTTTTTACCCTTGAGGGGTGGTAGGCCTTCTGATTCTCAAAAATACTAGCACGCTGCCCCACAAGTGCTGGGCTACTGCACCCAGGCGCCTCTCCAGCGAGCCCAGTTACATCCACATCCCCCTTCGAATCTAGTTTAAAGCCCTCTCAATGAGCCCTGCTAACTCTTGTCCTAGAACCCTCTGTTCCCATCTGTTACCAGCAAGCCTGGTGTCTTGTAAATCAAGCCATGGTCAAAGAACCCAAAGTCCTGCTGGTAGCACCAGTCTCGGAGCCAGGCATTGATCTCCTGGCTCTTCCTGTTTACCCCCTCATCATTCCCCACAACTGGAGGGATGGAGGAGAATGTGACTTGCGCTCCCGATCCCTTGACCAGTCGTCCCAAGGCCCTGAAATCTCTCTTCGATGCCCTTGGACTTGTCCTCCCTACTTCATCACTGCCTACCTGAAAGACCAGAAGTGGGTAATAATTTGAGGGCCGTACTAGGGATGGAAGTTTCTTCTTTACATCATTGCCCCGGGCCCCAGGGAGGCAGCAGACTTCCCTATATAGCGGGTCCAGTCTACATATTGGGCCTTCCGTTCCCTTCAGAAGCAAGTTACCTATGACAATGACCTGTCTTTTATTTTTTACTGAGGTGGTTTTGAAGCAGGGGGTGGTCCGACTAGGCCTCGATGACACCTCCAAGCTGGAAGGACTATCATCTTCACCCTTGTCCAGTTTCCCTCGCAAAGAGCCAGGAGGTGTGATCTTTATAACAAGAGAAGGTCAAATCCTTCAGCATCACCCAGCTCATAATTATTAAGTCTTTTGCAGAACCGAGCTTAAACCAACCTGTGCTCAAAAAGTGTGTCTTCCAGAAAATGGATAAGGGCAAGTGGAAAGTTCCAAAGTGAAGAATCCTGCACATGGAAGATAAGATGGTTTGTTTTACCAGTATGATGTGCACACATAGACATCTACAAGAAATCAAGGCCAGCTGCAGAGGAGTGTGGACAGGAGACAGCTGGATTAGAAATTGCAGTTGTTTCTTTAGGTTAAGAAAGTGTCTTCCATTGTTGCTGTAGATTCCCTATGCCAATGAAAGCTCCATGAAAAGGAGACATAATCATATTTGACAAGCAACATTTTTTTCTCACACTGTTGTAAAATTCCTCAAATTGCAATAAACAAATGCTGGCAATAAATAACGTATCTATTCTACTTCCACAAGAATTCATGTTAGGATATGTTAGCAGCAATTATCACTTAAATCATGGCATGTATTGTTTAAAGCTTAAAAGCTTAAGGTATTAAGAGCTTCAGAGTTCTAAAATTTTTGTACTTAGCTTTTTTGAAATTGTTGCACTGAAATCCTTTCCACTTCAGTTCTTTACATACTAGGTGTTTGGGGGTTTTTTGTATTGTTTATTTAGTTTACCAAATTTGATAAATTTTTAGTTGCTTGCACTTCCCTAGACTTCTACTAAATGTATTAAGGTTCACTTCATGATTTGGGCTCTGGAAATCCTTGCTGCAGCTTTGCCACATACAAGCAACAACCTTTAAAGGGAAACAAAAAGGTCAGGAACCTGACTTGGAAGGATGCTGAGGATGCAATATCTTGAATGCATGGACTCATACTGTATTTTATTTAAGCCTTTAAATACTGATTGTAGACCTTGAGCACACTCACTGAATAAGTGGTATGTCCAGAAAGGTAATTCTCATAACTAGTCCAAAACAATTTATAATCTACAATAATGGATCATTTTGGTCTTATTTTTCTTGATTTTTATTATATTATTTTAATGCTATATTATATTATTATAATGCCTAATGACATTACTTAAGAGGGCTGCCTGATGCTCCGCATTATAAGACTGTGTTTTCTTTTTACCATTACTAAATTCTGTCCAGTGGTGCTGAAATTTTCCTTCTGAATTTGTTTTGAGGGAAAATGGGTCAACCGTTGATGAGAAAGTGGCAGAGAAATGTATATTTTTTTCATATTAAAAAAACTATCTGGAAGCTGTTTTGTAAAATATTCTAGTGACTCATATTTTGCAGCAAAGATGTAGAATTTAGCCAAGTGTCTCCAAAATGCTTTTTTTGCTGATTCTGTGAACATCTTCATAAATTTCAAAGAGTTATAAGTCAATCACCTCATGTATCTGCATTATTAAAAAATATTAAGTAAGACTATTATTTAAAAAAAAACCACTCCCACCTTGCTCAGGGTCTAGGAGGGCTCTGAGGAACAAGCAACTCTTAGTGCGATACTTGTCTCATTCACTGAATGAGGCAAAGGACTACAGAAAGGTAAAGGTGCTTTTATCGTCAAGAACTGGAAATAATCTTTGCCCAAGCTGCAAAGCACCTGATGCTGAACTAGTCACTTACACCAACTTTATCCTATGTCACTAATTCGTGTTTCTCATTCTTGGGGTATCCACTCTGAAAGGCTGCTGCTTGAGCTGTGTGGGCATCAGCACTTACAAATATAGATGAATTCAGAACATCTGAGCAGCTAAAGGATGGATCAAAGGTTCATCAGATCCACTACTCTGTCTCTAGTAGTGGCCAAAAGCGAATGCCAAAGGAAGAGAGTAAGACAAAGCAAGTAGAGGTGATACATCCCCAGAGTATCCCAGCCCATCAGCATTCTCTCACCTAACTTGGTGTCGCCTGCAAACTTACTGAGGGTGCACTTGATCCCCTCATCCAGGTCGTTGATAAAGATATTAAACAGAACTGGCCCCAGTAATGAGCCCTGGGGAACACCACTTGTGACAGGCCGCCAACTGGATGTAACTCCATTCACCACCACTCTTTGGGCCTGGCCTTCCAGACAGTTTTTGACCCAGTGAAGAGTATACCCATCCAAGCCATGAGCAGCCATTTTCTCCAGGAGAATGCTGTGGGAAATAGAGAATATTCACACACTTAGAGAGGAAAAGCAGCACTCAAAGGCGTAATGGACTGGATGTGTGTGGAGGAGGGGGAAGAAATACGACAAAGGATCCTTATCCTGCAAACTCATCCTTTTTAGCACATAAATATCTCTCGCAAACAAAATCATATTTACCAATACTTTTCATGAAAGATTGAAGAAAATGGATGTGCTCATGTGCAAAAGTACATTCCAAGAGCTGATAGCCCTTAGATTTTCTTCTGCAGTTAAAACAACTGCATTGGATATTATTATTTTATTATTATTGTATTTCAATAGTTTCTTCCAAGGAGTTTTGAACTGGAAAATAAATTTTCTTCATTTTGTCATTCTGGATTTCTAAATACTAATGAATATTTAAATTAAAATCTTATTTTGAAGCACAACCCCAAGTATTAGCATCATCAATATCTGAAACACAAAAATTGGAGAAGGCAGAGAGAGCAGCTGGTCTATCTTGATAAAAGAGTTACAGTGTTTTGCTTTCAATTACAAGGAATTATACTGGACTTCTATTTCTAGTACCAGCAACCAAGAAAATAACTACTTGTTAGGAAATTAATCAATTTTTGGTGATTAAACACAATGTTCTGAAGAGCTACTAGAAACTGAAAAACTCATAACTCCCACCTGTCTAAAACCATAGCATTAACACAAAGTTATATTTTACTGTTGAAATGAATAATTGTGAGAAAGTGGCAAATACACAATATCAGTAGCAAAGTCATAAGGTTGCCTTACTGACACAGGGGAGAATGCATTTATGAGGTGGAAAAGCTGCTTGGACAAGATTAAAAGCTGTGATGGCTTTAAAAAACGTAATTTCCTAGTTATTAATTTCCAGTCTTTTCCAAGAATGGAAATTCCAAGAAGAAAAATACATTGCATCACAGCTGTGAATTCCTTGCTTGCCAAAAATGCAAATGTAATCACTAGCTATGAATCAAAGACAAATGATGGCACTGCTGATAAATATGAGTAAGGACTTCATGGAAACGTAGACCTCTAGAGCTGAAAGTCAGATTCATTTAGAAGGGCTATCTGTGCATGTGCATAACAGTGAGCACATAAGTCATAAACTTGTTGGTACCACGAGGAATGTAGTCGTAAGAGATAAAATCATTTTAATAGTCAACTGTGGCATTTGAGTTGCCACAACTACTAAGATTTTATGAAAGCTGCTGCCACCACTTTTACCAGGGGTTCAAAGAATGCTTCCTAACATTTTTCCAGCTCAAATCTCTGGCCCTTAAGAATGGAAAACATATGTCAGCAAATAAATCATTAATCACAGTGTTACTAAGCATAAAAACAGTTCCTATGCCAATATTGACTGAGTCACTTTATACGTTTTCTCAAATGTCCTGAACCCTACATGGTCATTGCAGTCATACTGAAACCTAGGCAAGCATGGGTCTTTAGCATGGACTTCAGAGCAGACAGCACTGAAGTGACTATCCTGGGACAAGAGGGACATTAAAACAAAGACCAAAACAGACATTGGCTTAGCCAGCATTTCCAAGAGGATACATCAAAAAATAAACTTCTGCAGACTAGACTGGAAAGAGCACAGCTTCAGTATCACTGAGCCAACCAAGTATCATTTTCAGGCTCATTAAAAGAAGGGCATCTGAACAGTTTACTTCGCAACTAACACAGAATAGGTTGAACTTTCAGAAAGTAGTAGTGCCTACCACTGATAGTCAGCAAGGTTTGAACCAGGGGTCCCATTGGCTTTGACCCATGTGTTTTCTTACCATGCCTTCAAAAAATATTCTAACTTTTAAAAGATCCCTTATGCTGTGTATATTTTCACTTGAATGTTGTAATTTTTTTTGGTCTGTGTGTATCACTGTGGTCTGTGTTCTTGTCAGATTTCCTCTATATGTGGGTGCAAATGAAAGATTAATATCACAGGAATTTCCTGGTAAAAGCCAGTGGTAACAGCCTGGTAAATAGCTTCTAAATCAGAACCTAACAGGTTCTAAATCACTGATTTCGCTCTCTTGTGAAGCTTATCAGTATGTTTTGAACTTCTAGCAACTTAAGTCAGACAACAGTATCAAATCAGGACTTTAACATAATAAAGAGAGGGAGAAGGTAACAATCTAGTCAGCTCTTTGGACACTGATTGTTTTCCAGAGCTAGTAGGGTAGCTTCCGAAATGGGCACTGAACAATGAGCAGTAATACTGAAACTTTGTTTTTCAGGATACTTACAGTGCAGGTTTTGTGTCATGTGCTACTGAGGTGGAAATACTAAATTTCAAATTTTAAAAATTTTAAGTCTGTTTGCTAATCAGACTTTTTCAGAATCTCTGAAAAAATAAATTGTGAAACACTGTATATTAAAGGGTAAATAAATCCAAAGAAATTTAGAGAAGAAAGGAAGAAGCGTCAGAATATGGGCTAGGAAAGAAAAGAAATCCAAACTCAATTGTCTGCTGCTGTAAATAAGCATTTACTTAATTTATGGTACAGAGTTTCTTCCATTTAAACTGACAGAAGATTAGTTCCCAAGTAAACAAGAAACCAGGAATGGCCTGAGCAGAGTCTATATGAAACAGCAGCCTGTATTGCATGAATTGTTTGACATCCAGGTGGTTGAATGATTGACAAGAGATAGTAAGAAAAGTAGGAAATTAAAGTATTATTTCAACTTCAGAATTCAGTATGTAAAATTGAAGGAGACATGAATAAAACCTGAAACTCATTTGGAAGCATTGGCAACATCTCCCTAAATGTCCCTTTCAGCCTATCTGCCTAGCTACAAACTGCTTTAAAGCTGTACTTTACACAAGCAAGTGGAGTATTCCTTTGTACATTTTTAATTGCTTTCACATCACTGAACATGCTTAGAAGAAAACTTGTGTTACAGTGGAAGTGGGTCGAAAATGGGACTTGGTTCTCCAGTATCAGCAAGGGATCCCTTCAGGGCCTTAGTTCCATTTCCAGTCCACATATGGTGTTTTTTTCCCTTTCCATTACTGACCTTCTTAGGGTAAGTCTGTGTGTTTGGTAGCCAAAAAAGTACATAAGAACAACAACAAGGGACTAATATGGCTTCCAGTAGATGTACTGATGTTACTGTTGTTCTTTTGTGACTTGACATTTTCATTTGTCGCAAATTTTCATTTGTCATAAATGAACATGTTCCATTTTACCATTATTGAGTCTGTCAGAGCTAGCTTAAATAGTTGTCTTACACTCTTACTGCAAGTGCAGGCCCACTAACTTTCAAATGTTCATCTTTAATTCATCAGATTTCTGTCTACAAAATGGGGCTAATCCTGCCGACAAATTTTTATGCAGTTTCAGACATAACAGACTAAAAATGATGAAAAACTGTACACAGGAACTGGATAAGATCTATCTAGCATTTGTGAAATGGCATTTCAGTCTATCAGATGTCCTTCCTTCATATTCCCTTTTTCCTATGTACGTTGCAACACCAGCAGATAAAGGCCTTATCATACCATCTTTATGCAAAACATGAAAAGTAAATATACACATGAATCAAGAATAAGAAGTAAATACACAAAACAAAAAGATGTTTTTTATTTTCTAAAAAGTTGCCTACACTACTTGGCAAAACTTGAAAAAAAGTTTGTTTATAAATCATGTGGGAAAGATTTACAGCACAGATTTGAAAAAGCAGCTCTGGGTATCATAAGCTATAGACTTCTTCACAATCATGATATCATTAAAATTTGAGTGATTAATGGATCACTTTAAATATACTTGAATGATAATACCGGATGTGAGCATTGCCAAAATCAATATTTCTCTTCTGGGAAATAAAACCAGGGTAGGCTGTGTTTTTAGAATTACATCCTAAATAACTCAATATTGCCAGGTATATTTCCTTTTCATATTCTATTTCTATAAAGGTTTTTGTACAACACATTAATACAGCAGAAAAATTCGGTTTTTCTTTTTTATAAAGAAAATTGAACCAAACATGCTTATTATTAGCTATCTTTCCTCCTCCTTAGTGCCCTTCCTTCACTACTGCACTAAACCTGCTAACGCAGCCAACCAAAATAAGGTCATAGAAATAAGCTTCTTACAAGATTACTAAAGACTAAATTTATACCTTGATATCAAAACCACTTATTGTCACTATATAGTGGCATGCAGTAGATCACTGTATCAAGACAAATCACAGCGTTTATGGAAATTCAAGGACATGAAGGAGCAAATAGCTCTGTAATACACCTTGACTTTTACAAAGAAGTCACTAGGCTCTTCCTGCTTTTTTTCTTTTCTTTCAGAAAAATATAAAAGAACATGTCTAGAAGCACTCAAAGAACATAAAGTGATTTAACATTAAGTTGTCATTTGTAGGCAGTGTTTTGTGGAAAAAATGTCTCAATAGCAAGAGTAAAAAAATATCTAGCTTTGTATAAAAGAGGTAAAAATCAATCATTGCACTCTATGATAATCCAGACCTCTTATAGGAATACATATTGTAATAAACATTTATGGTGCAATATCTTTGACATGCAGTTTTATGATTGCAACTTTTGCTCTACATTTTGCTCCACTGGAACAGGTTGCCCAGGGAAGCTGTGGAGGCCCCATCCCTGGAAGTGTTCAAGGCCAGGTGGGATGAGGCTTTGAGCAATCTGGTCTAGTAGGAAGTGTCCTTGCCCATGGCAAGGGGGTTGGAATTAGATGATCTTTAAGGTCCCTTCCAACCTAAACCATTCTATGATTCTACATTTTTGAAAGATGTTGGATAGTGGCCTCACACTCCTAGCTGGTCAGTGGCACCTCTGTTGTATGTTATTACTGATGGCTTCAGGTTTATAGAATCTACAAAGAGTGAACTATTAAGGAAATATTTCTTTTACTGTTCTCCCAGATATCTAAACTACTGCTATTTTCTTAGAAAAGTTTCATATAAATGAATTACAAAATAATATTTTTCATAATTAAAAATGAGAAACTTAAATTAATAATGAACACACAAAGCCAACAAAATTAGACTCTTTTTTTGGTCAAAGTCATGTAAAAGCTCTTGGTAGTAAGCGGGTCTGTTGATAAGCATAAATATCTATACAGACTCAGTTCACTTTCCCAGATGTGTCCTGAAGCATTTTAGAACTCAAAAGGCCAAGTTTTGTCTCTAAATTCCTCTCAGTGTATCCAAAGCTCAAATAACTACACCTTTAAGGTGACTGGGACTGTGGCCAGGAGGCTCACCAGTGGTGGCGATGGTGTTTTCACAGACATCTTCACTTTACTCTAACCCAGCTCCATGCTTTGGGTCGTATGATGGGAACCTAATACAGTGTCTGGACATGTGACAGACCATGCTATTCAACAGAGCATGTGACAAAAGTATAGCCTGGGCCTGGATACTATGACTCCTAGCATAGTTTCTTTAAGTAGCCTCCCCCTCACACCTTGATCTTGTGCATCAGGTGCAACCCATGACAAACTCCTAGGTCAGCTTCATCAGCTGCATTTGACATGTGCCATCCTGAGTGGGCAGCAGGGGGGATGTTACACTGCCATCGTGCGAGGGGGCACAGGGGCTGCAACTCAACCATGCTTCTTGAGCAGCATGGGAAAGTGGACAGGCCCACTACTTCCCATTTTGACAGATGAAGTAGCAGTAGATGTAGCAAACAAAAAAACCCAACTGAAGTTATTTATAAGGTGTGGAAAGCAAAAGGGCTTTCCTGCATGGTCCCTTTGTGGCTCCTGTGTAGTACAATCGTGCTCCTTCCCCAGGCAGCCTTCCCAAAGCCTCTTCCCTGTGTGTTGGTCTATTGTATGCGGTGTTGTACTTTGAGAAAAAAGATGTTACAGCTACTATTGTGACAATAGCAATATGTAAAATTTGGTGTTAAAAACTGCTGAATTATCAACTGGAAACTCTGAAAGAGTTCAAACTGGGGTCATTACAGTGGACAGAAAGGTTTACATTAGTATATGGCATTTTACAGATGCTTCTCCCTGAGTTATTCCTTCTGTTTTGAAACACTGCCTGATGGTTTAGTTAGACATCTCAAAATTAAAATGCCACTGAACATTATGTAGCTAAAATCAAATATTTACTCACTGTTTCAAAGCGTTGGCTTGCACAATCTGAATTCTAAACAGTTTAATAATATTTATGCACATTTTATTACAGATTATATTTTTCCAGCTTTTTTCCCCCTCTCTTGCTATTATTGAGACAGGAATGAAAGACAACTGAGAAAATAAGAATAAGGAATAAACCACTAGAATACAGAATAAACTTACATTTTAATTTTCTCTAGTAACGTGATGGTGTCTAGAGTTTCATATAGAACTACCTTTAATAAATGTTTACACTGGAAGGATAAGAATACATAAGACCCAGAATTAAATAAAATCATTTCCCACATTTCATTCAGTTGTTAGATAAGTCAAAGCTTATTTTTATAAAATTTCTTCTAACTTGCATTTTTTATATTATTCCTTTTCAAAATGTTATACTTCCATGACAAAGGTATTTTCTCCTGAAAGAAGTGTCCTGACTTTGAAGTATTCCTTTTCCACCTGAAAAAAGAATCACCCCAGCAGAAAACACCCCGCCTAATTCTGACTTTGAGTAATAAACTGAGAGTCTGGATTTTCAACCCCTCAAAAGACAAACACATTTTCTTCAGTCTTTCTGATCTATTTTAACAAGTCAGAAAGTCTGAATATGTTAGTTATGATACCACCTTGGCTCTATTAATGCATTCAATGAAAAAAAATCCACAAATTATTTCACTGGGGACTAAGTATCAAGAAAATTGCATGTGATTACTATATTTTGTTAAGCTTAAATAAGATTCTACCCAAGACTATTACCTTTTATACTGCACATTCTTTCTGCTTAGTATTACTTGTCATCCCTTGTTGGCTTTAATGCATAATTCTGCAGCCCTTGTTCCTGTAAAAAAATCTGTCATATAGGTGGCTAACTGGGAATATATGGGACCTTCTCACTTGAACATGAGTTTCTGAAGTGGTTTGTAATATTGATACTATACCTAAGGCTGAAGCATTCACAAGAATGCTCTCCTGTAATAATTTTTTGGTGATTAATAAAGAGTCAGCATAGCCTGCAGCCCTTCTGTCAAAAAGAGCAGCTCTAGGGTGTTTTACATATCTATTCTACTATAATGGTGAACTTCCAACAGTTTAATTATCTCCCAGATTCTTATCAAACCATTAAATTTTGCGGAAATCATACAGGGTTAAAAATTATTAAAAGGAAGACATATGTCCTGGTTTGAGGTAAAACAGAACCAATTTTCTTTTCAGTAACTTTACTTGTTAGCTAGGCCTCTTCTAACTGCTGAAATTAACAGCATGTTGGGCAGAAAACTGTTCGCTCTCAGAGTGATAAGACCCATGTTTATAGTTGATGTCAAGGAATGGGATGCAGAGAGGCTCTTGCTTATCCTTATTGCTATAACAACCAAGGCCAGCCAACTTTGTTACTTGCCCCGTTGGAGGGTCGGAAGCAGAAAAGCGTAGAGGGGTCACCCCTGCAGGGAGGAGCAGACAGGACAGGGGACCCAAACCTGACCAACAGGGTATTCCATCCCATCTGCCTCATGCTCAGTATAAAAGCTGAGGGATCAAAGGGTCAGCCCTCTTTCTTCAGTGGCCGGCATCCTGGGAGGACTCTGTCTCTGCGTCTGCCTTTGATCCTGATCCCGAATCCAGATCCGGACTCCAGTTCCCATCCATCACTGAGTCCAGTCTGGGACTTGCCCAGTGCCTGCTGGTGACGTGATCGTCATCCTGGGAGCTTGATCCGGTTTTGTATATATTTCATTATTTTGTTTATATTATTTTATTATTAACATTTCATTAAAGTAGTTTAGTTCCTTCTAAATTCTTCAGTCTCTCTTTTTCTCTCTCCTGCCTCCCTTCGGGAGCGGAGCAAGAGAGAGACAGCATCTGTCGTTCCACCAGATTGGGCCAATCTGGCCCAAACCACGACAACATAGAAACATGCATGCACAAGCATGCACTCACTCACACATTGATTCTGTAAATAGGAAATATAAAAAAATCTGAAAACATCACAAAATACCTGAGCTTTGCTCTTTCAGTAACTTTATAGTAATGTAATTTTTTCCAGTACTAGTTTTACAGATGATAAAATAACCTGATTTGATATGCATGTATTAATGGTTTTGTCTATTCAGTCATTAACTATTTGTGGCCTCTCATATATCTGTTGTGTGGAAATTATTGTTAAATAGTGGTGACTATTTTAAAGTGAGAGAAAGTTTGGTGCTCTGATCATTGCTACTAAAGCCATGCAATGAAGCTGGAAGTTCTTGCTCAGAAAGGAAAATGAATGTGTCTATGCTGGAAGCAAATCACATGGAGAACTAAATTTAAGATAAAAAAGTGTTAAATTCTTTCCTAGAGATTAAAGTACTAATACCAGAGAGCAAGAAAAGAGACATCAAAAACATGCTGGCCTAAACAAATAGCTCTTTCAATAGACATGAATGTAGGTATTACCTACTATAGGTTACAGATAGCATCAGGAATGGAATATCAGAATGAAAGCTAGACTAGGGAGGAATGTTAAGGCTACTGAAATGTGTCTAGTCAAGTTTTCTATGCATTTTGCACAGAGGTTTTACTGAGCAAGGCTTTTCTCTGAATTCATTGGCAACTCCTGCAGCCTGCCTGCAGACACAATCCTTGCTACATGTTCACCTATGGCCGTTACATAAGCGCTGCATGTTGATCTGCAGTTTAAATAATTCTAAACTACAAAATTCTGCAAAAGCCACTATTGAAAGTATTTTTTTAAAGGGTAGCCAGATTAAATAACATGTAGTATAGAAATGCTCTTATTTCTGATAATTTTCAAATAAATTGTGACCTCTATTTAAAAAAAATAATCTGTAAATTATTTTATAAAACAAAGAACTGCTATCCCAATATATGTTGTGGACAATATTTTTTAAAATTATTGCTTAAATCAAAGCTCTTCTATTTATCTATTCTTTCAAGCGATTCTCATATACTTCAAGGACAAATGGCATCTCAAGAATTAAAGAACCTAATTTTAGTACAAATGAAATAGAATAACTTGTGCAAATGATTACCAGGCACCTTTGACTCATGTTTGGAACTGGCTTCTTGAAAGGGGATTTCACAAATAAGAAAAATGTATATTCAGCGAATTACCTAGGAAAACTTTCATTTGTTCCTAGGGATGTTAAACAATCCCTTGATCCCTCAAAGACCATCAGAAAATCATGAATTAGAGTAATTCCTTGCCCTGAACACTTCCCGTCCTATGTTTTTAGTGGATTTTCAAGAACTATTTGGCAGGAACCCATTTTACTTCTAGCTGACTGCAACAGAAGAAATATATCATCTTATTTAAAAGTTGATTTGCAATTTCCTGAAACCATTTTCAAGAGCAGCCATTAGGAGAGTAGTAACAGTGCCCTGTCATTTCAAATTCAAAGCATACCTGCACTTTTGTATGCGGTTCACCTGCTATAGTCTGGTAACTACAACTGATATTAAGCCTTCTATTTTAACAATGATATTATATTCCCTAACTGCAAAAGCTTCAAATAATACACATTATTTTTAACATAATTACCTCCACTGATGAATAATTTACATTGGAAAACGTAATTAAATGTTCATGAAGACTCATACTGCAAAACAATTAATTAAAATAACATCTTTGTTGGCAACATGGATGTTGGGATTGAGTGCACCCTCAGCAAGTTTGCCAGTGACACCAAGCTGTGTGGAGCGGTCGACATGCTGGAGAGAAGGATGCCATCCAGAGGGACCTGGACAGGCTTGAGAGGTGGGCCCATGCCGACCTCATGAAGTTCAACAAGGCCAAGTGCAATGTCCTGTACGTAGGTCGGGGCAATTCGAAGCACAAATACATGCTGGTCAGAGAATGGATGGAGAGCAGCCCTGAGGAGAGGGACTTGGGGGTGTTGGTGGATGAGAAGCTCAACATGAGCCGGCAATGTGCACTCGCAGCCCAGAAGGCCAACTGTAGGGAGGTGATTCTGCCCCTCTGCTCTGCTCTCGTGAGACCCCCACCTGGAATCCTGTGTCCAGCTCTGGGGCCCCCAACACAAGAAGGACATGGACCTGTTGGAGCAGGTCCAGAGGAGGGCCACGAAGATGATCAAAGGGTCAGAGCACCTCTGCTATGAGGACAGGCTGAGAGAGTTGGGGTTGTTCAGCCTGGAGAAGAGAAGGCTCTGGGGAGACCTTATAGCAGCATTCCAGTATCACTAAATACTAATTTTATATGCTTATGTGAATGTACTCTTTGGCTTGGAGATAACCATGCGAGCAGTATATTTTCCTCAGTGTTAACTCAGAAGGACTTTGCATACTCATTTTGTGAGAAACAGCAGCCAGAAAAGCATTACTTAATTTGGCTAGAAGATGTATTTAGAGTTTTTAAACTATGAAGACTTTTTAATTATTCAGTTAGGAATCGATACTTTTCACTATTACTGAAGCAGAATTTTAAATTATTGCTAATAATCTGTTAAACTTCTTGTGATACTAATACCTGTAAGACAAATCTATTTATGAATGATTTAGATCTTGAACATAGACACTAAATATTTTCAAGGTATAGAGAAAAAGTAACCAACTTTGGTTTATGCTTTGTGATCTAGATTTACTCTGAACTGTGATCATCCTAATCATTACTAATTTGTAAAGTTTCAGCTGTCAGGTTGAACAGATTTTATGTTTTACTCTGAACAGTTCTTCTCTGCTGTAGCTTCAGGTCTGCATCAAAGATGAATAACCTTATATATTTAAAACAATGGGGACCAGCTCTGGCCTTCATCTCAAAGTCATGCTTGTCATGGATGGAAATATTTGACACAGTTATGATTTAGCAATTCAAAGTTTATTAGTGATATGAGGCAGATCAAGAGGTTGAATTTTATCAGCACTTAATCATTAAGCAATTTAAGGATTTACAAGATGATTTAACAAAATAATTGAACAGTGACTTAATTACAGATTCAACAATGACAAGATTCACACTAACTTACTATAAGATATTCCAAATCAATACATATGCATATGAGCACAACATATAAACACACACCACTTGAGGGGTCACGCACACACACACCCCCCAAGTCTTTGACTACTAGGACCAAAGATCCCTTTGCAACGGGCAACTCCAGTGAGCCGATAGGTGCCCCTTTTGACTCCTTACACACGCACAGACAAATGGACAAAAAGTATTTGGATCCAGTAAAGTATAACAGCCACACTCATAAGAGCTAATGTGTATAGTAGAGACACATGGATAGAGAGGTGGATGAAAGAGAGGCTAGCCTATAGTTAAAATTTCCCTCTTCTCAAGTTTGGAGTAAATACTCACAATGCATCGGCATTCCTCAGCAGGTGATAACTGAGACTCAAGAGGGTTGACGCGCCCTAGCCTTTTAATCCTTCAGGTATCTGCCTGAGCAGCATCCCAACTCAAGGGAGATGCTGATCACAGCCCACTGCAATCCAGAAGAGCTCACAGGACCTCACTCAAATCACTATTTATAGGGTCCAAGATAATTGACTTTCTTCAGGTACCTTTCCACTCTAGCCCAACTCAGACAATGGGATATTCTGGTATTTTTCACCAGTTGCACAAGCCCAGAACTTGTTAGATCTTGAAGTTCTGGTATGTGAGCCACATATCCATATATTGTCAGGAGTGATCAATTACCATTATTGGTTCCAAGTGATAGGAGCTACAGGAGCCAGGTTTGCTAAGAGGTTACCATAACGTTCTGGTCCATCACCCTTCACTTTCTTTCTTTTGTGTTGGACCATTATGTGTCCCAGGTGTTAATGGGTTGACATAATGTTCTGGTCCATTGTATTGTAACGTGGCCCAGGTGGGGAAAAATTGAAAAATCATGCCAAGCACCAAGTGGCCTAAAGGTGTGGGGGGTTGCACCACCACAATGCTGCTCTAAAATAAGTTAGTAGTGGTGTATCACAGGCATTTTTTGACTTATACTGCTTAGTGCTGGTTTCCCACTGGAAACCTGTCACTCCTACAGCATGCAGATCCTTACCCTCCCCAGGGTTTAAACTTACCTTTAGTAAACAGTATGCCTAAGCTGCTGATATATTGCACTGTTTACCAAATCATAAGATATATGTTGAAGGCACTGCATTCATTAGATGTTTAGAGCAAAGATAAGCCATGGACTCTAGGTGTGACAAAACAAATAGGTTTGTGTAAGCATAATTATAGTCACTCTGCAATATCTGTTATGACAGAACTGAAAGGGCCCAAAGAATATACTATTATTTACTTTCCCACCCTCAACTTAGACTTCTAACCAGTCCATTTTATTTCCTTTTGACGGATTACCTAATGAATTAAAATATTTTTCATCTTAGTTCCCACTTACTTCTATTTAAGATCCCAAAGACTGTGGTACAATTCAACTAAATAGGATATTGCTGATGAAAAATAGCCCAAAACTTGAAAGCAAAGATAATTAGGTCAAGAAGTTATCTCAGGTGTGCTCTTAAGCCTATTTAGCAGGACATAACTTTCTTGAGCAACTGAGGATGTAAGTTGCTACTTGTTTGTTTTCCTTTTTTCCTTTACCTTTGAAGTTCTGAAAAGGTGTAAATACAATCTTTAAAGTGGTAATTTCTCTCTCTTGCATGTGCATACACTCTCACACGCATACATACAAATGTATCATAGGCTTTTTTCATGTTGGTTTTTTATCCTGCTTTTCCAGGATTTTTTCCCTACTATGTAAGTGAGGGAATAGAATTCACACAGTCATCTATCATCTTTAACTCCATAGCTCTGCAATCACTAACACCTTTCTTTACCCCCTTTTAATTTCAGAATATCCTGATCTTCGGTACAGAAATAAAGCATTTGAGTTTTAATGATTCTTTGGGATTGTTCATTCCTGTTCTTATTCTAATGTGAAAAACTTGAAACGAGAAATTATTTTAGTAGCTTTAATTATATCTTATAATTTAAATATCTAAAAAAAAAATAAATCTTAAAGCAAGTGAGCTAATCAAATTTCCATTACTGATTCCCTTGTCTAGCTGGCCAGTTACTTTCTGTGTTTTCACTCTTTAAATTGTAGGGGTTTTGATACAGCAGCTGTCTCCCATATTTGTACACAGTATTAAGTACAGTAATTCACTAGAGCCTGTAGGAGTTACTGGAATAAAAATCTTAATTTAGAAAATTAATTCAGTTGATTCATCATGTTGGCCTTTTCAATCTTTTTACTATATGTAATAGATCCATCAGTCTTTTTTTTTTTTTAGTACTGTTCAAAGCCAAGTTTACTTGTCTCTTCCTAATAACAAATTTATTCTCTCGAAGCTGGAATAGGATGGTGGGGAGGAAGCTTATCTCTTAGTGGCAGAACTGCTCTCTGCAGTTCAATAATACAGCTATCATTTCCCGAGGTATATAAAATGTTTATACGTATGACTTAGTGTGATACCTGCCATCCTGTCTGAGTCACTGGAGAAACCTCCAGCAATGAAAATGTAAGGCTTTACAGCCTCATCTGCAAAGTCATAATTTTATAGCTGGAATTTGTGCAGAAATGCTGTATGATCTCTGAAGTTGGAAAAGCCATCATTACTAGCATTGTGGGTCCATTCACTGCCTCTAGTTATAAGTTAAATGTAATTTTCAGAGTTATTAAAGAACTATGGAGGATGCAGTCTCCCTTTTAATTACCTTGATCCCAGAGTAACAACGAAAAGGGACACTGTATACATTCAAATGCAAGAAAACTATAGAAGAAATTCAGGAAACAGTGTTACATAGTTTTAATTAGTCTTTGTGATTCACTGCTGCAGGAGATTATAGAGTCAAATGCAGTAGTGGATTTCAAATGATGCCAGATATTTTTAGAAACCAGCAATAACATTTTACTCCTGAGCATACCAGGAGAGGCATAGCCAGATAAGCTTCCAAATGCCAGCTGATTTGCTCAAGTGTCCATGTGAGGACTTCCCTCACCCACAAACACAAAGCAGTTCACAGAGCAGTCTTTTTAGAAATATCCAGGACTTTCTAGCCTGTCCCAAAGAAAAAAGATTAGTGGCCATGCCCCTGTTTTGACAGCTATGGCGGTTAGGAAATGCCACTTTCAGGATGGGAAAGATCAGTAAATAAAAAGTCTGCATGCAATTGCCCTCTTACACACATGTTCGCAATGTCTCCTATTCATAATTGTTGTTGCTGTTCACAGAGTTATCTTAAGATGTTCACCAATTTTGTACATTTTACTAATTTCCTTGAAACGTGTAAATTATTTTTCTCCAAGTTAAAGTGGGAAACTGTGCTGCTTTTGGCTGGGATAGAGTTAATTTTCTTCACAGTAGCTAGTATGGGGCTATGTTTTGGATTTGTGCTGGAAACAGTGTTTATAGTACAGGGATGTTTTCGTTACTGCTGAGCAGTGCTTAGCAGAGTCAAGGCTTTTTCTGCTTCTCACACTGCCTTGTCAGCAAGTAGGCTGGGGGTGCACAAGAAGTTGGGAGGGGACACAGCTGGGACAGCTGACCCCAACTAACCAAAGGGATATTCCATACAATATGATGTCATGCTCAGCAATAAAACTAAGGGGGAGGTTGGGAGGGGGGCTGCTGCTCAAGGACTGGCTAGGCATAGGTCAGTTGGTGATGAGCAATTGCTTTCATTTGCATCACTTGTCTTTCTTGGGTTTTATTTGTCTCTCTGTTATTTTCCTTTTCATTGCAATTTTTTATTATTATTATTATCATTATTTTATTTCAATTATTAAACTGTTTTTATCTCAACCCATGAGTTTTCTCACTTTTGCCCTTCAGATTCTCTCCCCCATCCTGCTGTGGGGGAGTGAGCGAGCAGCTGTGTGGTGCTTAGTTGCCAGTGGGGGTTAAACCATGACAGTCCTTTTTGGTGCCCAACATGGGGCTCAAAGGGGTTGAGATAATAACAGATTGACCAGAGCATTTTAGATTCTGTTAACAGTTGCAGGTCACGATATTGATTCATCCATTCTCAATATTAGTTTATCATCTGATCTGCACCATGCTCTTTTTTTTGCTGTACATGTTAAAGATTGTTGTTGGCTTTTGCAGTTTGCTGTGCTTAGTGATGCTTAGTGGTGTTTTGCCTGGGAGATTTGTTATTAAAACACTGACCTTGAGCTTAATCTGATATTTGGGCTCTGTACTGAAGTCATTGCTGTACTTCGGGTACCATCTCATGGAAATAATTAACAATTATACTTCTTCCTCTGAGAGATTTTTTGTGGATACAGAATAGCACCTTCTGTGATGTTTTCTCCCTCATTACAATAACTTTTCAGTATCTTGAACATCCTTGGATAGTTAAAATACTTCTATTGTTATTTCTTAGGAATATTGTTTTGGCTTTTTCTAAGGTTAACGAACAATTTAGGAATATGACCCAGACTCCGCGACAGTATGGTCATGGGTGGCAAGGCGTGTGGGAGAATATGGGCAGGTATCTAGAGAACTTCTTGCCTCCAATGGTCTGGAACTTCACTCCCGAACAAGTGCAGCATCCTGATGACAGAATGTTTGAAAAAAAAAAAAGCCTTGGCTATTCCAAAGAGGCACAACTTACTGCACTGTGCTGGGCCCTGGTGTAAAGGAATATGGAATATTAGTGGTTCAGTTTAAATAGAATTAATCACTTAGCGTTAGGCTGCATTGGCATTCTACTTATATAGAACTTGCTTAGCATTAGTAGCTAAAGTTGCTGAAGCCTTAGGCCGCAAGCTGCGAACTTTCACCTAGATAAGTTTTGAACTTATATTTAGTTACATAAAGGAAAGCCCCGAGACCAGTAAAACCAAGAGATAAGGAAGCTACAACCATCAGCAGAGGCTGTAACCTGTCAAGATAAGAACAGTTAACAGCCTGCCTGCAGACAGAGAAAGAATCCAATGAGGAATAAGAAGACCCCAGACCAGAAATTACCATTGGAGCAAGGGGTGCATGCAAGACGCGTGAAGAGCGCATGAAGGGTGGTTGCACGGATTGTAAGGGTATAATTTCCCAGGAATTTCTTTGTTCTGAGTCCCTCTCTAGAGGCACCCAGCTCGAGCTGTCCTTCTGCTGTACCATTTGAATAAATTATTTTTTTTTTTATTTTTGCCTGAGACTCTGCTACAGGAAACCTAGGGTGAAGAAACTTCTTTAACACCTGGCTAGCATCTACCACACACTGCTCAATAGATTCAGCACCCTCAAGGAGAAGAGAGGGTCTCTGGATCTGAAAACATACCAACAGACACTATGGCTAAACCAGACACTATATCAGTCACCCCTATAACTAAAAAGAAACAATGGAAGCGGAAGTCAACTCATTTAGTAAGAGATGAAGAAGCTTCTCCTAAGAGGGAGCAGGAGAGAGAATCAGAAGAGGCAGCCTGTTCTGCAGCAGAGCAGTCACAAGAACAGGAGGAGGAAGGGACTGAAATCATGAGACAGAAACCACCCAATCCCTATCCCTATGTGAGCTGCAGGATATGTGAAAGGATTTCAGCTGTCAACCAGGTGAGCAAATTCTCAGCTGGTTACTCTGATGCTGGGATATTGGGGCCAGTAGTCAGGAATTAGAGGGTAAGGAATCCCAGCAGCTGGGATCCCTTTCTAAGGACAAGGCCATTGACAAAGGGATTGGAAAAGGGCAGGAGTCCTCAGTCTTTGGCGGCAACTCCTGTCAAGTGTGAAGGACAGGTATCCCTTCAAGGAAGAACTTGCAAATTCCTGAAGCAAATGGACCACCACTGAGGGAGGTATCCAGTATCTGAGGGAATTAGCTGAGGTGGAGGTGATCTATAACAACCTTGATGAACACCAGGTATCCAAAGACCTGGATGAAATCCGGTGCGCGCAATCCATGTGGCAAAAGTTTATACAAAATGCACCGATGTCATATGCTGACATCCTGGCAATAATGAGCTGGACAGACACGGAGGCACCAACTGTTGATGGACTGGCCAGACAACTCTGAGAATACAAAGATAATCTTGCTACCTCTATGCGGGCCTGCGTCTTGGCTGTGAAGGAACTGACCAAAAATTGTCCAAGCAATCCGAGAAAGATAGGTCTTCCTCACACACTCCAACCAAGGTCACAGCTATTAAGAGTCAGCCTTTTCCTGTTCAAGGGAACAGGTACCAGTGGCGCACACCACGTGCAACCCTGTGGTTCTTCCTGCGTGACCAGGGGAAGGACATGAGGAAGTGAGATGGTGAACCTACCTGGAGACTAGAAGCTTGGGTATAGGAACTGCAAGGAAAAGCAACAGCCCAAAAGCATCCATCCAGGAAAATTACTGCTCCTGTGTCTGTTAGGCAGAGTAGAAGGGCTGACTGCACTTTTGACCCTGATGAAGGGACTTCTGGTTTGCAGTTACAAAAATCAAGTAATAAAGTCTCCAACCAGGAATAGAGGGGCCCTGCCTTCAGCCAGGCAGAGGAAAGGAACAACCAGGCGCATCAGACCCGCGGGAGTATAAAGCTCTAGTGGACACCAGTGCACAGTGCACTCTAATACCATCAGGTTAGAAAGGGGCAGAATCCATCTGTATTTCTGGAGTGATGGGAGGATCCCAAGAACTGTCTGTGTTGGAGGCTGAGGTAAGCCTAACTGGAAATGAGTGGCAAATGCATTCTATTGTGAGTGGTCCGGAGGCTCCGTGTATCCTTGGCATAGACTACCTCAGGAGAGCATACTTCAAAGACCCAAAAAGGTACCAGTGGGCTTTTGGTATAGCTGCCCTGAGTACGGAGAAGATTAAGCAGCTGTCTAGCTTGCCTGGTCTCTCAGAGGATCCTGCGGGTTAAAGAACAGCAGGTGCCGATTGCTACCATAGCAGTGCACCAGCCACAATATCACACCAATCGAGACTCCCTGGCTCCCATCCATAAGCTGATCTGCTGACTAGAGAGTCAAGGAGTGATCAGTAAGACTCATTCACCCTTTAATAGTCCCATATGGCCAGTGCAAAACTCTGACGGAGAGTGGAGGCTAAAAGTGGATTATTGAGGCCTGAACAAAGTCATGCTGCCGCTGAGTGCTGCAATACCAGACATGCTAGAGCTCCAATATGAACTGGAGTCAAAGGCAGCCAAATGGTATTGCAACAATTGATATCATTAACATGTTTTTCTCAATCCCTTTGGCAGCAGAGTGCAGGCCACAGTTTGCTTTCACGTGGAGGAGTGGCCAGTACACCTGGAATCGACTGCCCCAGGGGTGGAAACACAGCCCTACTGTTTGCCATGGACTGATCCAGACTGCACTGGAACAAGGTGAAGCTCCTGAACACCTGCAGTATATTGATGACATCATTGTGTGGGGCAACACAGAGGAGGAAGTGTTTGAGAATATGTCCTGGTCTGAGGTAAAAGAGAACCAATTTTCTGTTCAGTAATTTTAATTTTCAGCTAAGCCTCTTCTAACTAACTGAATTCTCTGAAATTAATGGCATATTTTTCAGATAGTATCCACTTCCACAGTGATAAGACCTGATTGTTTATAATTTATGCCAAGGAATGGTATGCAGAGAGGCTCCTGCTTATACTTATTGCTATAACAACCAAGGCCAGCCAACTTTGTTACTTGCCCCGTTGGAGGGTCAGAAGCGGAAAAGCGTAGAGGGGTCACACCTGTGGGGAGGAGCAGACAGGACAGGTGACCCAAACCTGACCAACAAGGGTATTCCATCCCATCTGCCTCATGCTCAGTATAAAAGCTGAGGGATCAAAGGGTCAGCCCTCTTTCTTCAATGGCTGGCATCCGAGGAGGACTCTGTCTTTGCATCTGCCTTTGATCCCGGTCTGTGTATTCCTGAATCCAGATCTGGAATCCAGTTCCTGTCTGTCACTGAGTCCATTCTGCGGCTATCCCAGTGCCTTCCAGTGATGTGATCGTCATCCTGGGAGCTCGATACGGTTTTGTATATATATTGTATGTATTTCATTATTTTATTTTTATTATTTTATTAATAATTTTGTTTAAGTAGTTTAATTTCTTTTTTAATCTCATAAGTGTTTTTGTCTCTCATCCTTCTCTCCCTTAAGGGAGATGCTCTCCCTTCTCTAAAGGGGGGAGAAGTAAAAGAGAGCATCTGTTGTCCATTTTAGTGGCCAGCCCAGCCCAAACCACGATAGGTGCTGAGCTGAATGGACCCAGTGTGGCCATTCTAATGGCTCTTTGATATGTTAGAGAGAGAACAGAAGGTCTTCATGAAAGATTTTCTGGGGTATTTAATGAAATAAAGGGAAGAAAAATCTGTATGTGTCAATTAAAAATAGGGTCTTCAAGATCGGCAGTATGAAGTCCCAGGTTTCAATAGCAAAAGTGTGTATTGGCAGAGTTAAAAGAGCTAATTGAGCATATGTTAAAAACAGATTCATCTTTGAAAGGCAAATTTAAGGATAGAATATGACAAAATATAACAAAGTCAAGCCAAGCATATGCCATTAGTGAATATCTGTCTCACTCCTTTGAATCTGGGGTCTTCTCCAGCATGTATGTTTGATATGTACCATATAAAACCATTTTTGTGATCCCCAGCCACAGATGGACTTGTGATATGTCTATGCAAACTGTGCAATAAGTGCAATAAGTAAGTGCTGCTTCTTATTCACAACTTTATTATATAACCCTTATGTTAGGGATTTTTGTTTGGTTTGGCTGACACAAACATATGCCCACCTCTTGAGACACCTAGCATACTTTCTCAGATCACTGTCAGTCAGAGTACATGCAGTACTTAAAAAAATATGAGCACATTTTTTGACAATTCCTGCAATAATCTTCTTTATAAGTAAAACAGCAGTACATTTTTGAGGAAACTCATCCTCTAAAAGATAAGAAAGATAATAAAATATTCATAAATCAGGGAGAAAAGAATTCAAATAGCACTTATATTCCTGGAGTTCTTTTGCTTATCTGCTGAGAGGTAAATAGTTGCCAGTATTCAGCAGTCAGGGAATGCTCAACAGCAAGATTTAGAAGAGTTAGTTAAACAAATAAATATATATAAAGGGAAGATCTTTAAAAAAGTTAAAAGGGGGGGAACTTTGTCCAATCTATGTATATATAAAAGGAGATTCTTCACTATTTCTGAATTCTGGACAGACCATATGTCAGAAAAATTTTTCATGTTACTAAACAATTTTAATGTTATCTGGCATCAGTTCAGGATGTTTCTGGGAAGAAACTCTTGTCACAAGCAAAAGGTCTAGTTAGTAGACAAACTGACAGTATATAGATCAAGAACAATCTTTTCATATGCTTGGACTGCGAATGTGAGGAACACCTGCCTTTTCCTTAAAATGTTCTGTGGTCCAGTGAAGCCCATGACATTGGCTGAGGCCGTCTAGTCTAAATAGCAGTGCAATCTAATAGTAGTAATAAGAGTTATAGTCTGATATAAAATGTCTCGTACAGCAAAAGAAGATTTTAATAATTATTCTTTAGTATCTGTTTATTTCCTGGTGACAAACACAAATCAAACTAAGTTTTAAAAGCTTTGCAGATGTCAAAATTTAATACAAACAATATTCATATATTTATACCATGTGCCACAATTAATGGAATTCCTTAAAAGACACAGTAGTAGTCTTCTGTTTCACTGGGGTTTGGGTGTATGAATAAAGGATAATAAAAATGTAGCTGTTTGTAAAGTTCAACATTAAAAAAACATGTTGAAAAACTGTTAATAAGACTAGTAAGTGGGAAGATGTTTAAGTAACACTTGAATCTTTAATTATGTCATGGACACAAACTACACACAAAAGTTTCATTTTTGTCAAGAGTTTTGAGATACCTAAATTAAGCTGTGTGGCAACCCAAAATATCAAAATCCATCCTCAAAGGAAAATCTCATATGGATTAATTTTATACTGACTTAAATATTTCATACTGAGAAATGTAAGATATTTATTTCACTTTAGCTTTTACTTGAGAGTATTTTTTGTATTGTTAAATACTTTAAAAATAAACCACATCTTAGTGAAAAATTAAAATTGCTGTTAAAATATAAAAAT
Source organism: Burhinus oedicnemus (assembly GCA_008921705.1). NCBI lineage: Eukaryota > Metazoa > Chordata > Aves > Charadriiformes > Burhinidae > Burhinus > Burhinus oedicnemus. The sequence goes on from VFFE01007702.1 coordinate 467,891, forward strand.
TAAGCATTTTCAGGTTTTTTTTCCAAATTTCATAAAATTCAACCCAATTTCAAAGTGCTTCTGATATATCCTGATGCAATATTGTTCCATTGAAATTTCTCTAATTGATCATGATTTGGATATGGTCTAATTACCTGCACACACATTATTTCTGAAACATTATGTCAAAGTAAGTTCAATTTTATTGGCTTCATACTTTACAAAGATATTAAAGCTGAAGACATTTAGTGTATAGTTTTCAAAGATTCATATTTCACTGAGGAAAAAAGAGCTCTCAGGTAAAAGCGAAGATTCACTGAACATAATTGATATCAGTGAGACTTCAAAATTTGAATAGCTCCATACTTAAAATCTACCCAAAAAAAGGTAAAAATAGTCATGCCCGGTGGGCTCTTCAGACCTATAGGAAGTGCTTTGCAGTTGGGAGGACATGCCAATCTGATGTGTGACCACGAGATGGAAGGACATCATTGTCATAAATTTTCCAGTAAATTATTATTACCTCTAAAGAGGGGAAGGTTGCTTGGAGGAAGACTGGAGCTACCCAGCTCTTCCAGCCTGACACTACTGAGGGCTGCCCAGTGAATGCACTGCTTAGGGTGCAGGCATCAGCAATGCAATGGAGAATTTATCAACACAGCTTGGCTCCTGAAGTGCTGCTGTGCACATTTTAACTCTTTCCTCAGAGAAGAATCTTCCCTGTGACACAGCTATATGAGCATGCATCAATAAGTCAATTTTTGTATCTAGAACAAGTATTTCCAGATGTGTGTATGTGCCCATAATGAAATGGAAAGAACCTATTCCACCTCATTAACAAGGAAGACTCTGTTCCATATATAGAAATACTGCTTTAAAGCTGCCTTTAGCTGCATGTTAAAAAACAAAAAAAACCCCCACCCTCTTAGTTTGAATTTAATCTGATTATTCTTAAATGATTGTTAAATTTCCCTGATTTCTTACCTTTTTTTCTTTCTTAACTAAAGTAAAAAAGCTAAAAGGTAGGGGGTTGAGGGTTGTTTGCTTTTTAGATTTTTTTCTTCATAATAGCTGTATTTACAAGTTGGAGAATTGCTACTCGATGCTTAGATTAGACTAAATTATTTATTTTAGCTTTCTGTTGTACAAAGCTGAATTAATTTCTAGAGGATTTTTAACTGCTGATATCTTATACCCTAAATAGAATCAGATGTAGCCTTATACTATTATTGACACATTTAAAAGACTAATGCAGATTTTCATGTGTTCTCACATCTTTTCATGAATATGCACCCCTCTTTCCTTAGAGTGGCTGTTAATGCAGTATAAAGTTTACCTAACTTGAGCCCAATATTACAATAGTTGTGTGTGCAAAATTAATTATACAGACAAAAACATTTCAGGACATAAACAGAATTAAGAACAACCAAAAAAAGGCTTATCTGTTACACTGGCAGTTTGTATTAGATGCAAGGAAAGGTTAAAGAATAGATGACTGTCTGCCTTTTTCCCTGGCTTTTTTGTCACCTGCCAAAGGTACAGGACAAATTGCTTCTGTTTCCAGCAAGGCACTGGGGGTGGCAGCACATGGAGTGACTGCATTGTCATTGCTGCCTGGAGCGCCATTCCCTCCTGTTCCAGTGGTGCAATCACCAGGCACAGTCAACATGGGTTCATGAAGGGAAAGTCCTGTCTAATTTGATATCCTTCTATGATAAGGTCACCTGCCTAGTGGATGAAGGGAAGGCAGTGGATGTGGTTTTTCTGGAGTTTAGTAAGGTTTTTGATACTGTCCCTCACAGCATCCTTCTGGACAAGTTGTCCAACTGTGAGATGAGCGGGTTCACAGTGCGTCTGGGTGAAGAACTGGCTGAATGACAGGGCTCAAAGGGTTGTAGTGAATGGGGCTACATCTGGCTGGCGACCAGTCACCAGCAGTGTTCCTCAGGGCTCAATCCTAAGGTCAGTTCTGTTCAATATATTTATCAATGATCTGGATGCAGGAGTTGAATGCACCATTAGCAAGTTTGCTGATGATACCAAGCTGGGAGGTGCTGTTGACTCTCTCGAGGGATGAGAGGCCTTGCAGAGGGATCTAGGTAGACTGGAGCACTGGGCAGTAGTCAGTGTCATGAAATTTAACAAGAAGAAATGCTGGATTCTGCACCTGGGATGGAGTAACGCCAGGCACAAGTATAAATTGGGAGAGGAGTGGCTGGAGAGCAGCCCTGCAGAAAGGGATCTGGGGGTGCTGGTTGACAGCAGGCTCAATATGCCAGGAGGGCAAACCACATTCTGAGGTGCCTCAAACATAATATAACCAGCTGGTCAAGAGAGGTGATTATCCTTCTGTATTTAGCGATGGTGCAGCCTCACCTGGAGTACTGTGTGCAGTTTTGGGCCCCACAATTTAAGAAGGATGTTAAAGTCCTTGAATGCATCCAGAGGAGGGCAACAAAGCTGGTGAAAGGGCTGGAAGGCATGTCCTGTGAGGAGCAGCTAAGGCCTCTGGGCTTGCCTAGTTTGGAGAAAAGGAGGCTGAGGGGCGACCTCATTGCTCTCTGCAGCTTCCTGCAGAGGGGAAGTGGAGAGGGAGGTGCTGATCTCTTCTCCCTGGTATCCAGTGACAGGACATGCGGGAATGGTTCAAAGCTGTGCCAGGGGAGGTTTAGACTGGACATTAGGAAGCATTTCTTTACTGGGAGGGTGGTCAAACACTGGAAGAGGCTTCCTAGATAGGTGGTCGATGCCCCACTCCTGTCAGTGTTTAAGAGGCATTTGGACAATGCCCTTACTAACATGCTTTAACGTGATTTTGTAGGTCCTTTCCAACTGAACTATTCTATTCTAAAGTCAGTCATTTTGGTTACTTCTGACATGATAATTAGTTAAATTCACTACCAGATAAGTCTTTTCAAAGAAAGAATGACTTTTTTTTTTTTTTTTGGTATCTTCAAAAGTATAAAGCACATAGAACAAAAGCTAAACAAACATGTATGGCCAATGTGCCCAGTTTTTAGTATCTGAATTTTTTTTGGCAGATCATGCAAGAACCCCTCCTTCCAGTTCATTTTAGCAGAGCCAAGGGGAAGCAGCCTGCTCGGCTGCAGCTGATTCCCATTCTTTTGGGTATCCCTGTTACTTGTCTGCTTTTGCTGAGACATTGTGGGCAAGTTCTTACCACTCCCCTCTCATTCCTTCTCTAGCACTCTGCAACCTAGGAAAGGTAAATGTTGCCACCCTCACTGGAGCCAGGCAGAGGGTATTCCCCTTTTGGGAACACTCCCCCATTCATTGTTTTCACAAAAAGCCTTATCTTTCTTTTTTGTCTTGTTTCCTGTTGGAGTTCCACCTTCTTTGATTTAATTCCAGCAATTCAAGAGGATTGATATTAGCCTGATAGATTTAGGTGCATTTAATATTTTTATATACACACACACACACAAAATCCCCCAGTTTTCCAGTTCTCCATGATAGAGCTTTTTCTGTACTGAATGTAAATGTCCTTTGTATCCCTCAAATGCTCATGCTAGAGCGTAAAATCCATTTCATAATTTGATTGTGTCTGGTTTCCAAGGTACTACTGAAGTGCTACTTTTCTGCTTTTTGTAGTTGGGACATCTAAGAGCATTGCACAGAGGCTGAGATAGTGGAGGCCAAGTAGATGCACTTTCATAAATAAAGGCAATCCCATGTATAATTTTGAGTAGTTGAATGTGTAAAAAAAGCACAGTGTCTTTTATAATATGGGAAAACAATCAAATACATTCCTGTTGATTGAAGACAGAAGAAGTCAACAAGGATGAGGAGAAGGCTGAGGTACTTAATGCCTTCTTTGCCTCCGTCTTTAATAGTAAGACCAGTCATCCTCAGGGTATTCAGCCCCCTGAGCTGGAAGACAGGGATGGAGCGCAGAATAAACCCCCCATAATCCAAGAGGAAGCAGTTAGTGACCTGCTACACCAACTGGACAGCCACAAGTCTATGGGCCCAGATGGGATCCACCCGAGAGTGCTGAGGGAGCTGGCGGAGGAGTTTGCCAAGCCACTCTCCATCATTTATCAGCGGTCTTGGTCAACAGGGGAGGTCCCAGATGACTGGAGGCTTGCCAATGTGACACCCATCCACAAGAAGGGCTGGAAGGAGGATCCAGGCAAGTATAGGCCTGTCAGCTTGACCTCAGTGCCAGGAAAGATCATGGAATGGTTCATCCTGAGTGCACTCACGTGGCATGTGAAGGACAACCAGGGGATCAGGCCCAGCCAGCATGGGTTCATGAAAGGCAGGTCCTGCTTGACCAACCTGATCTCCTTTTGCGACCAGGTGACCCGCCTGGTGGCTGAAGGAAAGGCTGTGGATGCTGTCTACTTGGACTTTAGTAAGGCCTTCGACACAGTCTCCCACAGCATTCTGCTAGAGAACCTGGCAGCCCATGGCTTAGACAGGTGTACTCTTCGCTGGGTTAAAAACTGGCTGGAAGGCCAAGCCCAGAGAGTTGTGGTGAATGGCGTTAAATCCAGCTGGCGGCAGGTCTCAAGCGGTGTTCCTCAGGGCTCAGTTTTGGGGCCAGCCTTGTTTAATATCTTTATTGATGATCTGGACGAGGGGATTGAGTGCACCCTCAGTAAGTTTGCAGATGACACCAAATTAACGGGGAGTGTTGATGTGCTTGAGGGTAGGAAGGCTCTGCAGAGAGATCTGGACAGACTGGATCGATGGGCTGAAGCCAACTGCATGAGGTTTAACAAGGCCAAGTGCCGGGTCCTGCACTTGGGTCACAACAACCCCAGGCAACGCTACAGGCTTGGGGAGGAGTGGCTGGAAAGCTGCCTGGCAGAAAAGGATCTGGGGGTCCTGGTGGACAGCCAGCTGAACATG
>VFFE01007702.1:487069-510727 GCA_008921705.1 Burhinus oedicnemus
AGATGAACACGTAGCTTTTGCCCTTGAGGGGTGGTAGGCCATCTGATTCTCAAAAATACTAGCACACTGCCCCACTACACCCGGTCGCCTCTCCAGCGAGCCCAGTTACATCCCTGTCCCCCTTTGAATCTAGTTTAAAGCCCTCTCAATGAGCCCTGCTAACTCTTGTCCTAGAACCCTTTTCCCCCTGCAAGATAGGCTCTTCCCATCTGTTACCAGCAGGCCTGGTGTCCTGGTGTCCATGGTCAAAGAACCCAAAGTCTTGCTGGTAGCACCAGTCTCGGAGCCAGGCATTGATCTGCTGGCTCTTCCTGTTTACCCCCTCATTATTCCCCACAACTGGAGGGATAGAGGAGAACACGACTCGTGCTCCCGATCCCTTGACCAGTCATCCCAAGGCCCCAAAAATCTCTCTTCAATGCCCTTGGACTTCTCCTCACTACTTCATCACTGCCTACCTGAAAGGCCAAAAGGGGATAATAATCTGAGGGCCATACTAGGGAAGGAAGCTGCTTCTTTATATCATTACCCCGGGCCCCAGGGAGGCAGCAGACTTCCCTATATAGTGGGTCTGGTCTACATATCGGGCCTTCCATTCCCTTCAGAAGCAAGTCACCTATGACAATGACCCATCTTATTTTTTTACTGAGGTGGTTTCGATGCAGGGAGTGGTTTGACTAGACCTCAACAACACCTCCAAGCTGGAAGGACTATCATCCTCACCTTTGTCCAGTTCCCCTCGCAAAGCACTGTACCTGTTCTGCAATGGCACCTGGGAAGGTGGGGTAGTCACTGGGCAGACACACCTGCGGCACCTGTTGCATCAGGCAGGAACATCTTGCCATTGCCCCCCCATCCTCCAAGTCACCCCATTCAGTCCATCGGAGAGAGGACAGGGAGGTCTCTGTAGCAGGGGCTCTGTCTGCCTGCTGGGATTCTCTCATGGGAGGCAGGGTACGACTCCAAGCGTCTATCTCCCTCTCGCACTCCCTGATAGTTCTCAGCCTGCTTACCTCCTCCCTGAGCTCCATCACTAAGCAGAGAAGCTCCTCTACCTGGGCACACCTCCCACAGACATGCTCACCGCTGACACACGACACCAGCGTAGGTGCAGGGCCCACCCTGCAGCCCGACGCCTGAGTGGCAGCGTGTTCCCAGGAGAGCTCAGCCTGGGAAGCTGCATCAGAGCTGGTGCCTGCAGAGCTCAGTGATACCATGGTTTCCTGACCCTGGGTGAAGCCCGCTCGCTGCTTCCTTGCTCAGCGCACAGAGACCAGGTCGTTATGCTTCAAAGGGCTCATTTAAAACTGCCACCGGTGGTACTGGCTCAGCCCACACTGCATCAGCAGCCCTCCCACAAGCTGCTGGTTCCGGCACAAGCTTGCTGCTTTTCCCAGCTTCGAAAAGCCCCAAAAAGAGCTCCTTGACAGCCCTTTTCACCTCAATTCCCTTTCCCAGTGCAGACTTACCCGCACTGGAGCTGGTCTCCTTGGCGAGTGAGAGAAGAGAGAGATATTTTAGTTAGCAGCTCAGTCAGTATCGTAAGTGCTATAGATTTTTCTATAGCCCAGTGTTTATTGCATACCTTCACTGTGAGTATAGCTATAAGTTTTGCCCTTTATGTAACAACAGCACTAATTTACAGAATGTAGGTCTGTGTTTGGATTGCTTCCTCCAAACAATTCCAAATTAATTACCCTTTGAAATACAGACTGTCCCCTCCCTCTCTACAGACTATATGTCCTTTCCTCCAGATTACTAATGTAAAAGGAAAACAACATACATACCATGAGGTGATGTGATAGTTGTTTACTAGTAGCATCCAGCCACATTATTATTTTCTTAATATTTAAAATCCTTTTACATTTTCTGTCTTAAAGAGTCCTTTATTGTGATATGTAGCTGTATTCCTTTGCAATATATTGACTTGGTGAAGTAGTATATGTTAAGTATTGGGAAAGATATATCTATTGCTTCCCCTTAAATAGCTTGCTATTTGTGAAGGATTCTGCTCTGTTCAGATTTTCATTCTGCATATGGCACCAATGCACCATCTAGGAACTGATAAAGCAATAGAGCCAACTGTTGTCATCTGAGGGTCCTTTTTCCATTTTCAACTGGGAAGCACGTTAGTTAGCCAAACAATGACTTTTTTGATATATTATTGTGATTGCTTAGATTAACTTCTATGTTTGGGATCCCTGCCTATAACATTCCATTCATTCATTTAGATAATTTCCAGTCTTTTCTGAGCCACTAACACTGCTGCAGGTATCACATCACTGAGTGGGGAGAAAACTCTCAGGTTACAAAGACCATGTACTTCATCCCAGGAAATCTGATTTTGCTAAAATACACACTGCCAGAAGTCACCATTTCCATTTTCTGGCTCATTCAGGAAAATTTTGACACCCTGCTGAGATGATACTGGAGCAGTAAAAGGGCATAAGAGAAAGGGAAAAGAGGCTGCACTACCATGACTGCCTCTTGGTCCAAGCACATGTTCCCAGCAGCCAGCCACCTCCTTAAGGTAACAGCCATCAGCTGGGAACAGCAAATCTGATTGTTTTTATAGAGTGTCAGAGATCTTTGCTGAAAGTTTGTAGCTCAAGCCACACTGAGGAACAGTGGCAGTGGTCCTGGCGTACTTCGCAGAATTCGTTTCCAGCCTCTTAAATAAAAAGGAAATTACAAACAAAGACAATATGATTTAGATTTGTGAAGTCAAGTGTTTGAACATTATGAAATGTTTGACTTAAGGTAGTCATACAGTTGTATCCTTTAGGATAGGTCTTATGGAAAGGGGAGATGGTCAGTGCATGGCTCCAGAGCAGGTGATGTACGGGGGGAACACTGTGCTGGTGTGCGGTGTTGCAGTGTGTGGTGTGCAGTGTGCATTCCTAACAGTGGAGGGAAGTCTCAGGGGGTGAATGGGGCTCTGCTCTCCCGTGCTCTGCAGCATGGGGTAGGAGGCTTTGTCCCCCTCCCTTGGGGCTATGTGATACAGGTGCAATGGTGCCATATGAAGATTTTGATGCATGACCTGTAGGATCAAGATGCAGGTGTTAAACCTATTTAAGTGATTTAAGAACCTAGGTCTTGTTGACCATGATTATCAATCAGTTTAAACTGTATGCCCAGATATAACCTTTCTGTCAGTTTATGCCCCATTCAGTGTACAGGAGCGACATACAGGCAGGGGTTTTAAAGATCTTGGTGCTCTGAATGTTGATGCCTCTTGTTTAACTTTGCAAGCAAAGCAAAGGGCACAGAAGTGTAGAATAGGTATGATGATAGTTTTCCTAGGAACCACAGGCTGCACCTTGCTTAGGGCTTCCTTGTATTAAGGACTATGTAGCCATAAAGATGGATATGGCCTCTGCTTATGAGGAACTGTTAAATATGACAATCTCAATGGAAGGAGGATGTATAAGTGAGTGTGATAAAGAGCAAGAGAGGAGAAAGGGACTGAAGTAACAGTAAAAAGTGCAGTGTTTTACTGGAATCCATAGTGCTCTTCCTTCAAATCTTTCCCTATGATTCACATAGCACGATGACCTTTAAACATTGCTTGCTTATTCTGAGTTGTGCAGTGATAAACTAAAATACCTGTGCTTGACGTTTTCCTTTGTCTCTGCTAACACAGCCTTTTATCAGGCTACATCACCAGCCTTCCCAAAAACTGGTTGTGTGACTGTTGGAGACCTTTTTCTACCCGTTACCTCCTGAGCCTCCTTTTGTTTATTTCAACTACTGCATCTTGCCTTATGTTAAGGTTATAAACCCTTTGGAGAAGGGGCTGTCTTTCGTTTTATGTCTGCATGTTGCCTCAGTTTGCTAGAAACTTGAAGACACGGTATTAACGCTTGCAACCTTTTTACAGCTTTTTGCTCCTGCTTAGTGAGAAATTCTACCTTCTAACATTCATTCTACCTTTTAAAAGTAAATTTTACCTTTTTAAAGTACATCATTGATGCAAATGAGAATGCTTATTTATTTATTCAAAAAATACTCATCACTGAGCTTATAATGTCCTTGACATACTTTTAACTGTACATGAACAAGAGGGATACAAAATAAGAGTTTACTAAAGCAGTAACACTTTATCCTCAGCCCCCACCACTTGATTATTATAAGTTTTAAGTCAGCAACAAGTAGTGCCACCCTGTTTTAATTTTAACTTAAAATCCCACTTTCAAGAATTTTAACTTCATCAATAGACAGTCACACAGCTGGGTGTCACAAAATGTTTGGAAGTTAGAAAAGTCATGGCACATCAGACAGTGGGAGAAGGCACAGCTGTTAAAAGGACAGTAATAATACCTGGGCTCCAACCTCATAATTCAGAATCATTTGAAAACTCTTAAGTAAATAAACCTTATATCCCACTCATACTGCTTCCCACGCAGCCATTACAAGTGGCTTTGTTGGGTTTTTTTGTTCTTATTTTATGTGACTGCACTAGATCTTGATCCATATATCTGCTGTGCTTTCCCCTTTGATCTAAGGCAGCAGTTTGAGTGCAAGAAGCAGTAGGGGGAAGAAAGTAAAGGTTCTTGTAAATTAGTGGGAAATTGGACTTTCAAAGCAATCATCACTGACAGTGAATATAAGGGAGATGCAAAACAAGATCTTTCACTTGATGGTGACTAGGAGGATGAGGAAAATGAGTTAATCTGTTCTTTGAATGCTGAAGGATGATGCAGTAAGTTTGGGAAAGGCCAGGAGGAGGGTAATATATCCAAGATGCATGCACATGATGATCTGACTGGAATTGTTGAATAAGACGACCAATTAGGAAGAACTACAGTCGAGAAAGTACTGGGGAGAAAAACATGGCAAAAGGTAGATATACGGAGCAAGGGAGAAAGAAGAGTTAAAACTTGCAGACTGTGATCCAGAGTGACAGAAAATAAAGTGCTGGTGTGATCAGTGTGGTCCTCAATGTAAAGAATCACAACAAGATTGCCCTGGACAGGCTTCAGAGGTGGGCCCGTGCCAATCTCATGAAATTCAACAAGGCCAAGTGCAAGGTCCTGCACGTGGGTCGGGGCAATCCCATGCACAAATACAGGCTGGGCGGAGAATGGACTGAGAGCAGCCCTGAGGAGAGGGACTTGGGGGTATTGGTGGATGAGAAGCTCAACATGAGCCTGCAATGTGCACTCGCAGCCCAGAAGGCCAACTGCATCCTGGGCTGCATCAAAAGAAGCGTGGCCAGCAGGTCGAGGGAGGTGATTCTGCCCCTCTACTCCACCCTGGTGATACCCCACCTGGAATACTGCATCCAGCTCTGGAGCCCCCAACATAAGAAGGACATGGTCCTGTTGGAGCGAGTCCAAAGGAGGGCCATGAAGATGCTCAGAGGGCTGCAGCACCTCTGCTATGAGGACAGGCTGAGAGAGTTGGGGTTGTTCAGCCTGGAGAAGAGAAGGCTCCGGGGAGACCTTATAGGAGCCTTCCAGTATTTAAAGGGGGCCTACAGAAAAGGTGGAGAGGGACTCTTTATCTTTATGGTGGCCCCAACATAAATTATATGATGGAGAACAGTGGCCAGAAAACGGATCCTTGAATTTCAATACCATTTTGCAATTGATGTTATTTTGTAGGCACCTTAGAAAATGGAATGAATTGTTATATGTTGAAGGGTTTATGTCATTGTTTCAGGATCAGAAAACTCAAGCTGACTGTGGATTGAAAGATGATCATATGATGCTGTGTATTGAGCTCAAAGATAAAGGAGGATCTGGTGATCCTTCAAAAATGGATCCCAGTTTAGAATCAGAGGATGTTCAATTATTGGTACCTTCAGCTCCCCCCATACAATTCAGGACCGGGAAGTTTGTCTGTAACCCAGATGTCACCAGAGCAGGGAAGCATGCCTGTCACCCCTGTGAGGGAAGCTCAGAGCGCCTCTCTGTGTTCAAGGGTCTCATCATCTCCCCTAAACGATTCGGCTGAGTCAATTGAGGGCAGTATAAATTCCAGTACAATTGCTCGTCATACCAGATGGCAGATGAGTCTAAGTGTCCAGGCTCCATTGCAGCAGGCTTTAGAGACAGGAGGGGAACCTATTTTCATCCATGTGCCATTTACTACATCAGATTTATTAAATTGGAAACAGTGTGTTGGATCTTATAGAGACAATCTGTCGGGAATGCATCAGCTTCTTGAAACTATCATGATCACTCATAATCCCAAGTGGGGAGATATGCAGGCTTTACTGAATACCTTTCTGACTGTGGAAGGAAGGAGAATGGTTTTAGAAAAGGCACAGGAGGAGGCGAGACAGAGATTTCCCCAAGGACGAAGTGGAAGAAGTAATATCAATTAGAAGGGACCCTGAGCGGGATCCTGTTGTGGGATGGAAGTATCAGACACAGTTATGATTTAGAAGCAGTTCAGTTTTATTTGTGATTTGAGGCAGATCAAGAGATGGAGTTTTAGCAGCGCTGAATAATTAACTGATTTAAAGATTTGCAAAGTGATTTAACTAAATAAATGAACAGCGACTTGATTACAGATTCGATGACAAGATTCACACTAACTTACTATAAGGTATCCTAAACCAATACGTATACATATGAGAGCAAAGCACAGATCTCGGATTAATGTATATACATATAAACAAAGCATATGAGCGTGCGCACACACACACACTTACACAAACACGCACACACCACAGTTTATAACCACTGAGATCAGAGATCTCTTAATATCGCACAACTTATTGAGTATTTTAACTCCTATACGTGCACGGAAAATGGAAGAACATCCACATCCATAAATCTAATGCATACAAACATATAAATGGAGAGGTGGATGAAAGAGAGGCTAGCCTATAGTTAAAATTTCCCTTCTGAGTTAGGGTAAATACTCACGATGCATCGGCATTCCTCAACGGGCAGTAACTGAGGCTCGAGAAGGATTGTCTCACCCTGGTCCTTAGTCTTCGCGAAGTTTGCCTGAGACAGCGTCCCAACTCAGGGGAGGTCCTGGCCACAGCCTGCTCAAAGGGTCTTTACTAGAATCGCTACTTATAGGGTCCAAGATAATTGACATTCATCAGGTAATTTTCCACTCTGTCCCAACTCGGATGATGGAATGTGCGAGCCCAAAACTTGTTAGATCTGCAAGTTCTGGTACCAACTCCCTTTGGGCCATGAGCCAGGTACAGATGTACTGGGCTGTCAGGGAGTGATATCCCCAAGTGATAGGGGAAGCAAGAACCAGGCGCGTTAAGGGAGTGCCTTAATGCTCTGGTCTTTAATTTTCTGCAATTCATGCCTGACATTCCTTAGGTTGCTATGTGGCCCAGGGATGGGGAAATCACATCAAGTACTGAGTGGACAAGGGGGGGGGGGGTTGCACCACCACAGATCCAAACACTGGTCAGGGCGCAACCTTGTTGAAACAATACTGACAATTGATTTTATATGATGTCCAGCATGGGGTACCAAAGCTGAAAAAACCTTTCTAAATTATACGATGTCCGTCAGGACCCACATGAAAATGCATCGGCTTTTTATGAGCGTCTCTGTGAAACAGCCAGGAAGTGGAGAGACCTAAACCTGGATGATGAGACAAATAAGAAAATGTTTAACATGCTGTTCATAGAGCAATTGGTTCCAGATATTAGGAAAAATTGCAGAAGGTAGATGGAGCAGGAGCAAAGTCAGTCTCTTGACTAATCAAGATAGCTTATAAAGTTTATAACAACCAGGAGGTGCAAAAAGAGAGGAAGGAAAAGGAAAATATAAAGATCCAGGCATCGCTCCTGGCAGCAGCCATTGTAGAGGAGAAAGGTAGAGGCTGAGACAGATGCAGACTTTCAGGAGGTCGAGGACGTGGACAAGGATGGAAGGGGGGAAGAGGTGAACCCCCTCGGCCGCAACCAGTGTGCCAGATGCAAGAAAGAAGGACACTGGAAGAAAGATTGTCCAATAGGAAAGAAAGAAAATGTAGAGAAAGGAGATAAGGGGAGAAACCTGATTATGTTGGAAAACTCAGACTCAGAATGATGGGGACCAGGGGATGAAATTCCAGTCTCCCCAGCGTATCCCCTGGTTCTAGTTAAGTTGGGGAAGGAAATGATTGATTTTCTTTTGGACAGTGGTGCAACCCACTCTGTGGTAACAAATTGTAAAGGGCCTGTTATGGTTTGAGAAACCCACAACAATTTATTGTCATTTAGACAATTATTCTATTACCCGATGACCCCTCCCCAACCAGGAAGGGGGAATCGGGAAGAAAACCAGGAAACACAGGGGCTGAAATATAAACAGATTTAATAGAATAACACTAAATAATTAACAGTAATAACACTAAAGAACCAATAGTGATCCCGATACCAATCTAAAAATATATATATGAGGATTATACTCAGCCAACTATATCAGTAGGAAGCTGTGCACTCCCAGCAGTGGACAGTGAATGTCAGACACTGCGAGTGCTTCGCCTTTGGGAGGAAGGGAAGGCCTCAGGGGTCTGGCACCGGGGCGAGGAGTTCTCTGGATTGCCACCATCAAGGGAGAGAGAGCTTCGCAGCAAACTTTCTAATTTGTATTGAATGTGACGTTCATGGTATGAAATAATCCTGTTGGCCAGCTTGGGTCAAGTGCCCGGGTCTCGCTCCTCCTCATCCCTGTACCTGGCGAGCTCGAAAACACTGAGACCTTGACACCCACACACCGTAGCTGGCTATAAAGTAAATATTTTCACAAATCCAGACACCAGAGTCCTCCAAAAGTACAATTTTCCCAAGCATTAGAAAAGAAACTAGTCCTGTGTCGCTCAAACCAGGACAGGGCCTTTAAGTAAAACAAAAATCCTAATTATAGGAGCTATGGGGCAGTGAGCCCTAAGACCTCTTTTTCAACCCATAGATTGTGAAATTGGGGGAAGAATGTTAACATGTCAGTTTTTATATATGCCTGAATGCCCTCCTCCCTTGCTTGGAAGAGATTTGTTATGTAAATTAAATGCACAGGTGAACTTTTCTGCAGATACAAGAAAAATCAAAATTCCATCTGAGAATGCTTGGAAAGCCCAAAATTGTTTGTTATTGAAGCCAGAGGAAGACCAACAAATACCTGAAGGAGTTTTAAACACAGCAGTTCCATTTATCTGGGCAGGAAAACAACCCAGGAGTGCCCCCGATTCAGATTGAGTTAAAACCAGGAGCAATCCCTGCCTGAGCTTCTTAGCGCTGTGCTCCAATGTTGTGGAATATGCAGTGGTATGTGGTATTTTTGGCACAAGCATAACTAAAAAAAATGTTTTTATGATTTCCCAATGCTTTTGGGTTCCTATTCCTTGCTAAAAAAGTGTGGGATTGCTAGAGCTAGTCAAAGGAACGTGATCAAAAAATGTTTTCCTTATTCTTGGAAATAGCTGAACTATTTTGGCTGAAATGCAGCCTCTGTCTCGTGTCCCCTCAAAAATAGAGAACCAGCACATGTAGAATTTCAGCAGAAACTGTCAGGGCTTTGCCAAATTCTAAGCAAAGAAAAAGAGATTTTTACAGTGGGAAGTGTTTGAAAAAATAGGCTTTTTTCTTTATATGGCAGATTGTTCTGCATCTCCCTGCTGTTTTTGCTGGTTTTGCACCCTTTTAAGTGTTTTATGCTTTAACCAATATTGTGCTTCTGCTCATACTATCTTTTCATTTTTCTCACAAACTCTTAGCAAAGATCTATACAATAATTTAATTTCTAGAAGGACAGATGCTCACAGATAAAGTCAGTGTCCATGTCAACTCATGGTTGCTTCCCTCCCGCCACCAGATCTTCTATTGCAATGGACTGCTAATTTTATTAAAAACATTTTATAAATTGATTCTTTCATAAGCTGGAAGGGATTGTATTCTGTAATATTTTACATGTCTTACCTGGGGAGAACCAGGATCTTCTCTTTGTTCTTGGTATTAGCTGATTATTTTTTTTTTTGAGTAGTCCACAAAGTAAGAAAACCTATTAGCACTTTTTACTTAGAGCAGTGTAATCAAGTTCAGTATTGACAGCCGCTCTGTGGTGACATTGCTTTTCTCTCTTTTTGCTCGATTCTTTTATAGTTGCATATATTTGAAATGATGCTGCTACCTATATGATCTGGAAGTACTTGTTTCTTGGCATAGTTACCTAATCTTACTGTGACTTTTACTGTTTTTTGTTAATGTGTAATTATGGTCAGTGAATCTAGGGAGGAAGTCAATCACCAGTGGAAATTCTTAAATTAGTGACAACCATAATATGTAAACCTTGTACTCTACGGTTGATGCAGACAAGTAGAACGTCTGTGTTTTGAGCTATTGGTTTTATTTAATGAAGTCTTTACAATATAGAATACGCAGTGAGATGTTGTCACTTGTTGCTAGCACTTAAGTCCACAGAAAAGAAAGAAGAGAGCTTTATTATTTAAGTTAAATGTCTTAAACTTTCCTGTAAACAATTATATAGATATGCTGATCTTCACATGCCACACACAGGATTTCGTATTCTCATGAATGAGTATATCCTCCAAGATTAAATCGATATTCATAGAGCTGTTACAAAAACATTTTATTTGGCTAATAAAGTGATTTACTTTTTAAAGTTTTTTTTTTAAAAATATGTATATGCCAGTGCAGTGTCTGTAACTCGTTATTGCAGAATGTTGATTTGTCTTGGGCTTACCATTCATAGAATCATAGAATAGTTTGGGTTGGAAGGGACCTTTAAAGGTCATCTAGTCCAACCTCTCCTGCAATTAGCAGGGACATCTTCAACTATATCAGGTTGCTCAGAGCACTGTCCAACCAGACCTTGAATGTTTCCAGGGATGGGGCATCTACCACCTCTCTGGGCAACCTGTTCCAGTGTTTCACCACCCTCACTGTAAAAAATGTCTTTCTTATATCTAGTCCAAATCTATCCTGTTTTAGTTTGAAGCCATTACCCCTTGTCCTATCGCAACAGGTCCTGCTAAAAAGTTTGTCCTCATCTTTTCTGTAGGCCACCGTTAAGTACTGAAAGGTCGGAATAAGGTCTCCCCAGAGCCTTCTCTTCTCCAGGCTGAACAACCCCAACTCTCTCAGCCTGTCCTCATAGCAGAGGTGTTCCATCCCTCTGATCATTTTTGTGGCCCTCCTCTGGACCCGCTCCAACAGGTCCATGTCTTTCCTGTGCTGAGGACTCCAGAGCTGGATGCAGTACTCCAGGTGGGGTCTCACCAGAGCAGAGTAGAGGGGGACAATCACCTCCCTTGACCTGCTGGCCACGCTTCTTTTGATGCAGCCCAGGATGCGATTGGCCTTCTGGGCTGCGAGTGCACATTGCCGGCTCATGTTGAGCTTCTCATCCACCAACACCCCCAAGCCCTTCTCCTCAGGGCTGCTCTCAATCCATTCTTTGTGCTTGGGTTTGCCCTGGCCCACATGCAGGACCTTGCACTTGGCCTTAATGAACTTCATGAGGTTGGCATGGGCCCACCTCTCAAGCCTGTCCAGGTCCGTCTGGATGGCATCCCTTCCCTCCAGCATGTCGACAGCTTCACACAGCTTGGTGTCGTCGGCAAACTGTCTGAGGGTACACTCACTCCCACTGTCCATGTTGCCCACAAAGATGTTAAATAGTACTCGTCCGAGTACTGACCCCTGAGGAACACCACTTGTCACTGGTCTCCAGTTGGGCACTGAGCTGTTGGTCGCAACTCTGAGTGCAACCATCCAGCCAATTCCTTATCCACCGAGTGGTCCATCCATCAAATCCATGTCATGCAGGACATTGTCAAATGCTTTGCACAGGTCCAGGTAGATGACAGCTGTTGCTCTCCCCTTATCCAGCAAGGCCGTAACCTCATTGTAGAAGGCCACCAAATTTGTCAGGCACTTTTTGCCCTTAGTGAAGCCATGTTGGCTGCCACCAATCACCTCCTTATTTTCCATGTGACTCAGCAGAGTTTGCAGGAGGATCTGCTCCATGATCTTGCTGGGCACAGAGGTGAGACTCACCAGCCTGTAGTTCCCTGGGTCATCTTTTTTACCCTTTTTGAAAATGGGGGTTATGTTCCCCCTTTTCCAGTCAGTGGGAACTTCACCAGACCTCCACGACTTCTCAAATATGATGGATAGTGGCTTGGCAACTACATCCGCCAGTTCTCTCAGGACACATGGATGCATCTCATCAGGTCCCATGGATTTGTGTACCTTCAAGTTCCTTAGATGGTCTCGAATCTCTTCTTCTACATCATTCTCCCAGTCCCTGCCTTTACCTTCTGCAACTTGGGTGGTGTGGCTAGAGCACTTGTTGGTGAAGACTCAGGCAAAAAAGTTATTGACTACCTCAGCCTTCTCCATGTCCCGGGTGACCAGGACTCCCGTTTCTTTCCTGAGTGGGCCCACATTTTCCCTAGTCTTCCTTTTATCACTGACATATCTGTAGAAGCTTTTCTTGTTGCCCCTGATGCCCCTGGCCAGATTTAACTCTATCTAGTCTTTAGCTTTCCTAACCTGATCCCTGACATTTTTCCTTCATTTCCTGAAATCGAAAGAGGATCCACCCTGAATCTGTTTTGTATGCTTGGAAAACACTATACACCTCACAGAAATTCAAGCCACATAATCTGGAAATTGAATCATTAATTGATCACTCAGGAAAACTATAACATTGTGAATGAGACTGTATCTAGTACAACCATAATTTCACTTACAGCAAAGTGCATGTGAGATGTTTCATTAAGTACTTAGGCAAGGAACAACTTCTGGTTCACACTGAATTTAAATCTGGCTGTAAGTAGAAATATGGGACAATGAATTTTAACATTCTTGAATAACTTACTGTAAAAATTTTATTTTTAAAATTAATATTTTTTTTTTTTTTAGCTTGTGGCATTGTAAGACGCCTGTATTCAAGTATCTCATTTTTGTTTTCTGAAATAAAGGATGAAATTGCAGGCATTCCTTATTGATGCTAGCCTATAACCTCTCTGACCCTGACTTTTGACCAGCTGAAGTGAGTGGAGGTTTTCTGTTGAGTTCAGAAGGTAATGGGTCTGTCCCTTTGGTTGTGTCTTTTGTCTTAGCCTAGTCAACTTTAGCTTTCTTCAGGGAGGATTTTCCCTTTAATCCTCTGTTCCAAAGAAATTATAATTACAGTCTCATCTGGAGAAGGTTACAGGATAGATATGTATACAAATTCTTTAATTTATTGAACAGATTAAGTCCAGATTATACTAACGTGTGCCTGGGGGTCCCATTCTAGTAAAGAAGCAATAAATGCAGAGAAATACATCTCTGGAATAAAAAAAAAAAAAAAGCAGAAGGTATTGCAGGTATTGCCTGTCTACAAAGTTTAGTGTTCCATAAGATGTCAATAAAAGGAAGATCTTTTGAGTGTTATATTAGGTGGAAGAGGAAAATACTATTTTGGAGAGAGGGCTTTTTAAACCAGTTCATTTAAGTGGGAGCAGTTCTCTTCCTTTCAACTCCAATTTCTTCTAACAAGTGAAGAAGTCTGGCTCTTAACACAGATGTCTTTGAGGGTGTTACATTTTTATGGATGACTTCAGATTATAAAGATTGCAGAGCATTGTTTTCTTTGTGCTATCTTGCTTATAAGATAAAGAGCTGGAGCTGAACTCCAGATAAAGTGGCTGGAGCTGAACTTGGCAAGGGATGCAAAGAATAATAAGAAGGGCTTCTACAGGTATGTCAGCCAGAAAAGAAAGGTCAAAGAAAGCATACCACCCCCTATGAACACGACTGGCAAACTGGTAACAGGCGAGGAGAAGGCTGAGGTACTCAGCAACTTTTTTGCCTCAGTCTTCACTGGCAACCTCTCTTCCCATGCCTCTTGAGTGGATGGACCGCAAGGCAGGGACTGGGGCAGCAAAGTCCCTCCCACTGTAAGAGAAGATCAAATTTGTGGCCACCTGAGGAACCTGAACATACAGAAGTCTATGGGACCTGATGAGATGCATCCCAGAGTCCTGAGGGAATTGGCTGATGTAGTTGCCAAGCCACTCTCCATGATATTTGAAAAGTCATGGCAGTCAGGTGAAGAAGCTGTAGAAGTCCTTTTTATTATTCTTTGCGTCCCTTGCCAAGTTCAGCTCCAGCTGTGCATTGTTCTTCCTGACCCCATCCCTGTGGAATTTGGATAATGAGGTGAAGACTCTGTGCTCAAAGAACAATTAAGACTGGCCTTGCTATCTCTTGTGCAGGCCGAGGGAGTGGAGACTCGCCTGGCCAGCATGGGATGCAGATAAGGAGGGAGCCCTGTGGAGGCAGGACAACCCTGCTTTTCATCAGCAAAGACAAGATAACAGGAACCTGTGTAGTTCTTTGCTTCTTCGAAAGGCTAGCGTGCCCGATGACTGACCTCTGCCTCATTACCTGTGAAATGCATATTAAAGTTGACACCCCTGCATATGCTAAGGAAGATCATAGAGATCATGCTAAACATATATGACTCTAGCACTCGTCTCTCCACCCAAATCATACTATACGTCACCTAGGGGAGGGAAACCTCATAATTTTGGGGATAAAAAGACGGAGAAAATGACTGTTAAATTGGAAGAGAAGAACCTCAATTCCTGAGGGACCAGTTGATGGGCTGCGTTCTCTTCCTCCACCCCAGGCAGGGACGCCTTCTGGGTAAGCGCTGCGCCTTTCACCCTCTGGTGAATGTTACCCCCGGGTTGTTGTATGAGTATTATTTTTGCTAGCAATATTAACCTTAATTAGTAGTGCTATTGTAGTCAGTGAATTTATCAACGGCAATCTCGAATCTGTTCTGTCGCTCTCAATAAAATAACTAATTTTGAATATTTGTGAATCTGACTCAGTGAAAGTCCTTTCTGGGGACTCTGATAGACGGATCAGTGAAAGTCCTGGGACTCTGACAGACAAATATCGAAACTATATTCCTTTTAACGCGACAATCCCTACACAACTAGGCAGCATCCCTATACTCTTCCAAGGATACCTGTCCCTGCTTTGGCTGCCTGTGCATCCCTTTCTTGCCCTTCAGTTTGACCAGTCGGTCTCGACTCATCCATGCTGGTCTCTTGCCTTCCTTGCCTGATTTCTTACACCTGGGGATTGAGAGCTCTTGTGCTCTATGGAAAGTGTCCTTAAAGATCTGCCAGTTCTGTTCTGCTCCCTTGTCCCCGAGGGCAGTTTCCCAGGGGGTCCTATTGACTAACTACTTGAAGGGCTGGAAGTTTGCTTTCCTAAAATTCAGGGTCCTGACTTTACTCTTCACCTGACCCATATCCCTCAGGACTGCAAACTCCACTGGTGCATGATCACTGCAGCCCAGGCTGCCTCCAATCTTGATGTCACCGATGTGCTCACTTGCATTGGTGACCAACAGGTCTAGTATCGCATCCCCTCTGGTAGGGCTATTACCTGGCCTAAGAAGTTATCCTCGATGCATACCAGGAGTATCCTGGATTGCCTACAGCTCGCCGTGCTACTTTTCCAGCAGATGTTGGGGTGGTTGACTTCCCCCAGCAGGATGAGAGCCTGAGAGCGCAATGCCTCCTGTAGCTGGAGTAAGAAGGCTTCATCAATAGGCTCCCCTTGATCAGGCGGCCTGTGGTACACACCAACCACAAGGTTCCCTTTGTTGCCTCGGTCTCTTATTATTACCAATAAGCTTTCAACATGCTCATGGCTATTCTTCAGAGACACATCACAGAATCATAGAATCACCTAGGTTGGAAGAGAACTTTAAGATCATCAAGTCCAACCATAAACCTAACACTGCCAAAACCACCACTAAACCATGTCTACACATCTTTTAAAAACCTACAGGGATGGCAATTCCACCACTTCCCTGGGCAGCCTCTTCCAATGTTTGACAACCCTTTCAGTGAAGATATTTTTCCTAATATCCAATCTAAACCTCCCCTGGCACAACTTGAGGCCATTTCCTCTTTTCCTATCACTTGTTACTTGGGAGAAGAGATCAACACCCACCTCTCTACAACCTCCTCTGAGGTAGTTGTAGAGAGTGATAAGGTCTCCCCTCAGCCTCCTTTTCTCCAGACTACACAATCCCAGTTCCATCAGCCGCTTCTCATAAGACTTGTTCTCTAGACCCCTCACCAGATTTGTTGCCCTTCTCTGGACACACTCCAGGACTTCAATGTCTTTCTTGTAGTGAGGGGCCCAAAACTGAACACAGTGGGTGGGGCCTCACCAGTGCTGAGTACAGGGGGACGATCACTTCCCTAGTCCTGCTGGCCACACTATTCCTAATACAAGCCAGGATGCTCTTGGCCGCCTTGGCCACCTGGGCACACTGCTGGCTCATATTCAGCCGACTGTTGACCAACACCCCCAGGTCCTTTTCTGCCAGGCAGCTTTCCAGCCACTCTTCCCCAAGCCTGTAGTGCTGCATGGGGTTGTTGTGACCCAAGTGCAGGACCTGGCACTTGGCCTTGTTGAACTTCATACCATTGGCCTCGGCCCATCGATCCAGCCTGTCCAGATCCCTCTGTTGGGCCATCCTACCCTCAACCAGATCAACACTCCCACCCAGCTTGGTATCGTCTGCAAACTTACTGAGGGTGCACTTGATCCCCTCGTCCAGGTCGTTGATAAACATATTAAAGAGAACTGGCCCCAGCACTGAGTCCTGGGGAACATCACTTGTGACCAGACACCAACTGGATTTAACTCCATTCACCACCACTCTTTGGGCCCAGCCATACAGCCAGTTTTTGACCCAGTAAATAGTATACCCGTCCAAGCCATAAGCAGCCAGTTTCTCCAGAATGATGTGGGAAACTGTGCTGAAGGCTTTACTAAAGTCCAGGTAGACAACATCCACAGCCTTTCCCTCATCCACCAAGGGGGTCACCTTGTCATAGAAGGAGATCAGGTTAGTCAAGCAGGACCTGCCTTTCATGCTGACTGGGCCTGATCACCTGGTTGAACTGCAAGTGCCCCATAATTGCGGCGAGCTGATCAACACGGACCCAGTGTGGTGTACTAAATCCAACTTTATTCACACGAGCTGCTGTTATATAGCTATAGATACAGATACGGATCTCAACTATGCAGCCAAACAGGGTGTTCACGTAGTTTGCTCTTTGTGTTTCCCATACATCCAGCATGTCCCGGTGTTCCAGGACATCAACATCCAGCCACGCACAATCAGTGTTCTGATTATGTTCTTTTCACATGCACCCACACACAGCTGAGTACTTTTGAACCCCTGTTATGGTCTGGCTGAGATCCAGTTCTACTTCTTTATCTATGTCCTTGTTCACTGCTTCTCAGGCCCATGCACGAGGCTGCTATCTGCCTTGCATTCCAAGGTGTTGCTACATTTCCCCCTTCTTTGTTTTGCAGTGACGATTGTAAAATCAAAGCAGCCATCCCTCTTGCTTCTGTCTTTTGCATGCCAGAGGATCTGTAAAACTACAAGGAAAATCACAACGACAAAAATACCAATTCCAATGAGAATCCATATTTGCAAGTTTAATCCTGAAAACCATGTTTTTTGGACTGAGCCATGTCACGCTGTCTGCTAACTCATCCATCACTCTCTTGCGAGTCAAAGTTTGTAATTGTGACAACTGCTGGGTTAAACTATTACTTAGAGTCTTAATTTCATCATTCATATTAATCGTGAATGCTCCTTGCAAATGTGCCTTCACTTGATCCCTCTCAGTATTTGATTCGTTCCATTTTAATGGTGTTACACATAAATTTTTGTCAGTGTGTTCCCAATCACAATGCAATGTCATTCGTGTCATTAGCACATTTTGTTTTTCTCCTATCCATGAAACTGCAGCTTCCAAAGCATCTAGTCTTGTTAAGATTTGCTGATCTATTGGAGTTTGGAAGCGCATATCAGCGCATATGAGCTGCTTGAACAGACGTAACTAAAGAAGCAGTGGCTACAGAAGCACTCACTAAAATGATAATAGCAGAGACAATAAAGACTATAAGCCAGCCAATAAATTGTTTAGATCACTTTGAAGTTAATAATCGTTTTAACTGTTGTAGGCTACCTTCACCTTCCCATTCCTTAGTAAGGTTCACGGGGAGCCAAACTTCAGAAAGACGTCAAATAGGCATTATATAAGTAAGGCTGAGACTGGTTATATTATTATAAGTAAGACAACTAGCGTATAAGGGTTGTGATACACTAACACAGAATGAATGATTGCACTTAGTGATACTAATGTTAGATGACACCACAAATGCATAAGGATGTGAAGTACAGATCATTGTAGACTGTATAGAGGCATTGCTCAAATGTAATGAAAACTGGTGATATTAAGAACTATTATAATTGCCATGGGCAATGCAGTGCTCAGCTAGAGGGAGGGAGATTCTCCAAGTCCCTAAGTGTGTAAAAGATATAGATCCATTATACACACCCTGATATACTGGCCCAGATATTCCCCCATTGTGCCAAACTATTGACTCATTTGAGCTCTGGCTAAAGTTAATGCTATGATTGTTTGACCATAATTGCCCAAAAGGCCCCCAATCTAGTGTGGTGTATAGAGGCAGATTTACTCCTCGAGGTGATTGTAAATGACACGGTTTCCATGTCATGTCATGCCCTGTAGTGATGAATTCAAAATGTCATTCAGGCAAGTTGGTAGGAGGTGCAATATCCTCTGAGATGCTACTACACCCTTTCGTACCTGGTATAGTAAAAAAGGTCAAATTCCCTCTTCTGCATGCCCAATGCCACCGTTCCTGGACGGGAACACAACCTCCCGTTGACTTGTTTATAGTGAAACACACAGGTGGTAATTCTGTACAGAATGTCTGGCTCTTGTTAATTTGATCCCAATCAGAGCCGTTCATTAATGGTCCCGGTGGGGGCAACCACGCACCACCAATCCAGCCAGTATTGTTATTAGATATTGGAGGTTCTGGATCCCACCATGTGACTGGTCGGAATAGTGGAGGGTTCATCACATGGGCCCAGTATACATTACCTTGTACCAAAGGTGCGCACATCAGATTCCACCAGACTACCATCATTGCCTTAGAGTTGGCTGACATAATAGCCCGGTACGCTAAGAAGGTGTTAACAGGATTTGGCTCTGCTCCCACTTGACGCATCATAGCACTTGCAGAGGCATCTAACGCCTTCAAATCACCCCAGGTGATGTCCCAAGCTTCATGGCTTCTCTTCATTGGCTTTTTCCGAATCCCAAGGTTGTTCATCTGGGGTATCGGGTTGCTCATGGTTTTCTTCCAGCTCATGATATGGCTTCATGTGTCACGCAGGAAGCTACCGAGGACCTGAAGGCAGTAAAACACAAACATACCCTCTCCCCCAAGTTATCAATTCCACAGGTCCTTTCCAAGTATTATAATCCGGCAAGTCATGAAACCAAACCTTGGGGTGATGGTGAAATCGTGCACTTGTAAGGTAATGCCTTTCTTTTGCTGTAGTTGCTAAGTGATCTACTGAGCAATTTAAAAAATTGAGTGTGTAAGTGGCATTATCTAACTGTTCCTGAGGGGTCATATTCCCCCTTCTTTGTTTTTCAAGCATATTTCTAAAGTCCTCTAAAGCACGTTCAACAATTGCTTGCCCTGTAGGAGAATGTGGGATACCAAACACATGATCTGTTCCCCAATTTTGTAGAAACAACTTGATGGCATGTGATTGATACGCAGGTCCATTATCAGTTTTTATAAGTTTTAGAACCCCTAGGATAGCAAATGTTGTTTAACATCTTTTGCCTTCTCTCCTGCCAAGGCTGTGCATACTAAAAACCCAGAGAAAGTATCAATTGTGACATGCACATAACATTGCCTCCCAAATGCAGGAATGTGTCACATCGGTTTGCCAGGTTTCGTTCGGTCCTAAACCACGAACATTTATCCTGTCTCCCAAAGGGGTTAAAGTGAGTCGCTGGCAGTCAGCGCACGCACGAATGATGTCCCTGGCTTGCTGCGAGGTCAGCCCAAATTCTTTCTCCAAGGCTAATGCATTTTGATGGAAGAAATTATGTGATAAGCGAGCAGTCTCAAACCTTCTAGTTAACAAGGCTACTAATGTTAATGCATCTGCTCTTGCGTTTCCTTCCACCAAAGGTCCTGGCAACTGTGTATGTGAGCGTATGTGCATAATAAACACAGAATGCTCACACTTCATCAAAACTTCATAAAATCTTAGCAATAATTTAAATAACTCTTTATCATCAACTTCCTTTAGCAGTGATCTTTCGAGCCGTTGTACTATTCCAACAACATAAGAGGAATCAGCAACAATATTTAAGTCTTCTTGTGGAAAGAGCTCCAGGGCGTGTAGGGCAGCTGCAAGTTCAGCAAGCTGCGCAGAGCCTATTTGTGTAATAACAGAATCGCACCATTTCGTATCTTCCTTCCATGTTACAGCAGCTTTGCTAGTTTTCCCAGAGCCGTCAATAAAGACGGTACGTGCCTTAGGTAAAGGAGTCGAGCAGACTATAGA
Organism: Burhinus oedicnemus; assembly: GCA_008921705.1. Taxonomy (NCBI): domain Eukaryota; kingdom Metazoa; phylum Chordata; class Aves; order Charadriiformes; family Burhinidae; genus Burhinus; species Burhinus oedicnemus. The sequence continues at coordinate 507,511 of VFFE01007702.1, forward strand.
CTGACTTGAAAGCAGAATATGTTCTAGTACCTGGAAAAGTTTATGATGGGGATTGGAAAACAGAATTTTGTTCATATAATCTGCCAAAGCAGCTTGCAATTGAATTGATTCCCTGAATAATGCTTGGAAGGAATCGGAGGTCATGGGTACCGTAATGAAATCGGGGTCTCGACCACATAAGTGCTGAAAGCGAACCCGAGATTTTTCGATAGCTGCAATTATCAATTCTACCCTAGTAGTTACTGTTTTCTTTGGGGTGTCTGACAAAAATATCCATTCTAATGTGATTAATTTATTACTCCGAGTATCAAACTGCCCGATTAACCCAAGTGGCTGAAATGGATTATTGATAATATATAATTCGAGTGGTAAGGTGAGCATTACGCGATGTGCAAATCCCACTTCCACTTTACGTAGAACCATATGTAACTCCTTTTCTGCAGCGTCACTTAACTTTCGAGGAGAATCGAGTCTAGCATCTCCTTTCAGAGTGTCAAAAAGATTTTTTAATTCATGTGTGGCGATGCCTAATAGAGGCCGTACCCAATTAATGCAACCAAGCACTTTTTGAACGTCATGCAGGGTTCTAATATTCATAGCGAGACGCAATTTTTGTGGCTGAATTATTTGATTGAATAAAGTCCAGCCAAGATATTTCCAAGGCTCCTGACTTTGCACCTTCTCTGGTGCCACCTGCAGCCCTGATAATTCTAAGTTATTCAGCAAGCGCTGCAAGGTCTTGTGTAATGTTAGTGAATCTGCGGCAGCAAGCAGAATATCATCCATGTAATGATGAATACATGCCTTGGGAAATTGCTTTCTTGTTGGTTCTATTGCTGCTGCAACTACAATTTGACAAATGGTGGGACTGTTCATCATACCTTGAGGTAAGACAGTCCATTGATAATGTTTCATTGGTGCTTGATTATTTATACTGAGCAGAGAAAATGCATATAGTCATCTGGATGAAGGGGAATTGTAAAGAAACAATCCTATAAATCAATCACATACAACGGCCAATCAGCGGGGATCATAGTGGGATTTGGAACTCCAGGCTGCATCGCACCCATAGGTTGCATAACTGCGTTAATTGCTCGGAGATCTTGCAACAGTCTCCATTTTCCTGATTTTTTTGGAATCACAAAGATAGGAGTATTCCACGGGCTCGTGGAAGGAACTATATGTCCGGCTTTAAGCTGCTCTTCAACTAATTTCTCAGCTTGTTGCAATTTTTCCTCCTTTAGGGGCCACTGGTCAACCCAAACAGGACTTGAGGTAAGCCAAGTCAGTTTGAGCAGGGGCATATGGACTGTGGCCCCATAGCTAAATTTGTAGCCATTGCTGCGGTTAAGGACATTTGCCACTGAGCAAGCAGATCTCTTCCCCATAAATTACACGGAACTGGCATAATATAAGGACGCAAGGTCACTGTCCTTCCTTCTGGCCCTGTGACTACTAATGTTGCGAGGCTCTGCAGCGGCGTCTGAATGCTGCCGACACCTGACACTGTAGCAAAAGCAGGCGTTACAGGCCAGGTTTTTGGCCATTCTTTGTGTGAAATAATGGAAATGTTGACTCCTGTGTCTAGGAGTCCAGTAAAGGTATGATCTTTAATTTTTAATGTTAACAACGGTTGCTGTAATGTTACCTTTTGTGCCCATAGAATTTTTGGCACTCCAGTACGGCCAAATCCTTTTTCTCCCCTTTGAATATTCAAGGCATTTGGAACAGAATAAGGAAGCAACATTAATTGTGCAATACGATCCCCTTTGGAAATGCCGCATGGAGGATGTAATGTCCAATCCACAACTTTTAGCTCCCCTAAATAATCAGAATCAATCACTCCAGGTAGTACAAAAAGACCCATTTTCGATACTGAAGACTGTCCTAATATAAGGCCACAATAATCTGAGGGCAAAGGTCCGTATACATTAGTTCCAATAAAAACAACCTTGGTATTTAAGATGGTTGTATCAGTGGATGTGGCCAGGTCCAGTCCTGCGCTACCTCGAGTGCTTGCTGATAAATCGGTAATGCTGTACTGCGGGGTACAAGAGCTTAATTGAGACTGCAACTGCAAATGGGTGGGGTCAGGATGTGTGCAGGACAGACCCTGTTGGTTTGAGGGGCGCCGGGTCTCACGCCCCGCTTGAAGTTTCCCGACAACGGTCTGCCTTGATTATCAAATCTAGATCGGCACTGATTGCCCCAATGATATCCCTTTTTACAGCGAGGGCATAGCATTGGAGGTTTCTTGTCTTTGTTTCCTCCTTTTTTGTTTCTGGTAGGGCAGTGTTTTTGAATATGTCCTTCTTGATTACATTGAAAGCATTTCGCTTTTTCTGCAGGACTATTAGGGTTATTAACAGAGAGGTGCCGAGCTAAAGCCACTGCTAACACATTAGCTTTATGCTCCTCCGAACCCACATCTTGACATGCTTTTATGTAATCTACAATTGTTCGTGCTGAGCCTCTTACCGATGAGAGGGCTTTCTTACAATCAGAATTAGCATTCTCATATGCTAGTTGGAAAGCTAATGCCTTCGCTGCTTTCTCGTTGTCCTGGTTCCGGCGGGGATAGGGTTAATTTTCTGGCCCGGGACACAGGTATTCCATACCAAGTGACACCATGCCCAGTCCATAAGGGGGAGCTGGCCGGGAGGAGGGGGAGGAAGGCGTGGTTCGGGAGTGGGCTGGGGCTGCGTGGGAGTGGGCTGGGGCTGCGCGGTCTGGTCGGTGAGCGCTGGTACAGTAACCCTGTGTGTGCATCCCTCCATCACTGTTATTGTTGTTGTTCTCCTCTTTCGTTTGCTGTTGTGTTAAACTGTTTTTATCTCAACCCACGAGTTTTGCCTCTTTCTTCCGATTTTCCCCACCGCCCTCGGGGGTTGAGCGAGCGGCTGCGTGGTCCTTTGTTGCCGGCTGAGGCCAAACCACGACAGTCCTTTTGGCGCCCAACGTGGGGCACGAAGGGTTGAGATAACAACAGATCCGACCAGAACTTGTTAAAACGAATGTTATATGCATTTATTAACTTAGTTCAATAGTTGGTGGCCACAATGCTGCTTCGTTTGTTCGCATGGCTGTGTTCTGTAAACTCTTATCTGCTCTATGTGCTCCCTGTGATGCTGTTTATCACCTCTGGCAGAGGGATCAGGATTATGATTTTGCTGTCCTGTGCAATATCAACTTATGATATGATAACATCACTGTTTAG
>VFFE01007702.1:510747-528175 GCA_008921705.1 Burhinus oedicnemus
TAGAGGGGTCACACCTGCGGGGAGGAGCGGACAGGACAGGTGACCCAAACCTGACCCACAGGGTATTCCATCCCATCTGCCTCATGCTCAGTATAAAAGCTGAGGGATCAAAGGGTCAGCCCTCTTTCTTCAATGGCTGGCGTCTGAGGAGGACTCTGTCTGTTCGTCTGCCTTTGATCCCAGTCCTGAATCCAGATCCAGAATCCAGTTCCTGTCCGTCACTGAGTCCAGTCTGGGACTTCCCCAGTGCCTGCTGGTGACGTGATTGTCATCCTGGGAGCTTGATACAGTTTTGTATATATCTCATTATTTTCTTTTTATTATTTCATTATTAATATTTTCATTAAAGTAGTTTAGTTCCTTCTCAACTCTTAAGCCTCTCTTTTTTCTCTCTCTCTCTTATAGCAGCCTTCCAGTACCTGAAGGGGGCCTACAAGAAAGCTGGAGAGGGACTTTTTACAAGGACATGTAGTGACAAGACGAGGGGTAATGGCTTCAAGCTGGAAGAGGGTAGATTTAGAATAGATATTAGGAAGAAATTTTTCACTCTGAGGGTGGTGAGGCCCTGGAACAGGTTGCCCAGAGAAGTTGTGGAGGCCCCATCCCTGGAAGTGTTCAAGGCCAGGTTGGATGGTGCTTTGAGCAATCTGGTCTAGTGGGAGGTGTCCTTGCCCATGGCAAGGGGGTTGGAACTAGATGATCTTTACGGTCCCTCCCAACTTAAACCGTTCTATGGTTCTGTGATTCTATGATTCTATATTCACTGCAGTCCATGGAGGACCCATGCCAGCGCAGATGGATATTTCTTGAAGGAACTGTGGCCTGTGGATAACCCATACCAGAACAGATCTTTCCTGATAAGAACTGCAGCCCATGGAAGAGCCCACACTGGAACAGAATTTTTTTTTTTTCCTGAAGGCCTGCAGCCCTTGTGAGATCCCATGCCAGAGCAGGGGAAAAGCATGACAGGGAAGGAGTGGCTGAGATGAACCGTTATGTACTGACTATCCCCTCTCATCTCCCTCTGCACTGCTTTGAGGTGGGGGATAGAGGAGTCAGGAATGAAGTTGAGCCTGAGAGAGGGGTAAAGAAAGGTGTTGTTTTTATCTTTGTCTTTGTTTCTCACTGCCTGAATTTATTTTAATTGGCAATAAATTAAATTTTCCCCAAGTCGGATCTGTTTTGCCTGTGACAGTAATTGGTAAGTGATCTCCCTTTCTTTATCTCAACCCATGAGCCTTTTTTGATTTTCATTTTATTTTCTCCCCCTTGTCCTGCTGAGGACAGGGAGCAAGCGAGCAAGCAAGCGGCTGGGTGCGTGTCTGGTCCTTAGCCAAGGTTAACCCACCACAGATACTCTGTAAGGAAGCTCTGCTTTGCTAAGAATATCAATTAGACGTAAAGCTAGAGCAGGAAATCATCTCTGCTTAATGAAAAATAGCCTCTCCATTTGTCAAAGGCAACTCAAAATGCATCTATTTCCAGTTGTTCTCAAGAACCCTAGTAAATAAGCACACCATTTGATTGCTAGCTGAACAGCAGGAAACTTAATGCCTGATGGGAGAGGCTATTTAGAGCTCTCAATGTTCCATCTGTTGCTGAGCTAGCACAGATTGCTAAATCTAAGCTGGCAGAGCAATTGCAGTAAATCCCAGAGCAGCTTACCTAACACTTATTCCAAGACCAAAATTCCTTTTCCTGTGTCGCATGGGATAGGGAAGAACATATCACTAAAGCATCTTGTCTGAATATATGTTTTACTGCAGACTGTTAAATCTACTTATTACACCTGTGCTGAGTCGAGTAAATGGAACATGTTTTGTTTGTTCAGACCACCTTTTTCAGAAAAACAACAGTCAGTCTCAGTCTTGATCTGAAGACATGCATCATGATGGGCAGGCCTGGAAAGGACCCTTGGCCCTTCTCTTCTTTAGCCAGCTCATCCTGCACCCCTTTGTTTTTGGAAGGATCTTTTCATGTTACATCAGTTTTAAATGATTCAGAAATATACTTTGATGTTTTTCTAGAATCCTCTCTTTTTCTCAGACCAACGTGAACTACCATAATACTGTGAAACTGAAGAGGTATTGCAATTTTTTTTCCTTCTTGCTGCAAACAGCATATCATGCAGTGACAGATGTTATGGCCACCAACCAAAATCTTATGCTGTAATTAGCTATTATTAGTATGTGCATAATCCCTTTGGGATTAACTAATCACCTAAGTGTGGTTTCAGGTGCCACCTATGTTTCACAGGGACCTAAACTAAGCTGTTTTGTTGAAAACAGACTAAGTGATAAGTGTTTTGAAGCCTTTCTAGTTTACAGAAAATGCTGCAATTCAGCCTCTCTCAAATCACCATTCAGTTTGTGTTGGAAAGGAACCATTTTGCACTTGGATTCTATTTCAGGTGAGAATCCTTTGAAAAGTTGACAGCATCCAGACCTCAAAAAGCACTTTACATTATTTGGCCATTTAAAGAACAATGTAAAAGAAATTAAATGGGTCTTTAGTTGGTTTTCCTTTCAGTCCTAAACAAAGTAAATGCTGTTGGTAAGAAATGCGAGGAAAAGGGATGCTGCCCAGGGAAGCCAAACAAGTATAGTGTGTACATGAGGACAAGTTGTGCCTTGTGCCTGAATTAAGAGAGCTTGTTATCTTGACACTCAGTGTGGAAAGCTGTCAGCCTTGTGCAGTCCCTTCAGCACCCTGCTGATCTCTGGATCTCATCTCTGAGAATGGCCATTTGGCATCATTCTCGAAAAACAGGCCAAGTGTTCAAGGTAGATTCACATTGTCCAGGGCATGGAGCACCCAGGAACTGGCCACAACAGCTGAACATATTTTATCTGCCTATACTTCCAGTTCTTGGTGTCCCCAGATGAGAGCATCCAAAATGTCCAGGGAGAAGGGGACATTGCTTTGAGAGACCTGCAGGAGGGGTAAGGAGTGGAGTTCTCTCTTAAGGGACCTCTGGTATTTGCCAAAAAATTTTCCTGGACCAGCAGTATAATGCTGGACAGCACCAAAGTGCTCCATCTTCCCCAAAGCAAGCCACTTATTGAGTACACTGAGCTCTATGGAAATGTAGATCCTGAGGTGTTGCTGTGAGGAAGTAGCCACAAGGGTACTTACTTTTTGATGTGGCTGATTTAAAAAAAAAAAAAAAAAATCCCTACATTAAAATTCTAAAGGGCTCCTATTCTAGGCTCTTAGTGTCCCTACAATGAGCAAAACCATCTGTCTCCACCATGTGTAACTTCTCCACTGCAGCTCTCATACCCCAGAGAGCTTTGTTCCTGGAACATCCTGTGCAAATAAGTACTGTTTAAGCCAGATCTCATGACCAATGGGCCAATGCCTTTTGGAATGAGAGGGGAGCAGCAATCCTGTGTTCAGCAAGCTTCTGCCTTTTTACTTAGGGTGGTGTTTGTGAAGGGTTTGCATGCAAAACAACTACCAAAAGACTGTTTTACTCTGAACACCTGGAAGAACAGATTACACTGAGTCCTTCCCCTAGACATGCACATGCAGAATATCAGTGCCTCTAAAATGTAGGTGGAATCTGCACAGAGGCAGCTCAAATAACATTTTCCCCTGGCAGCAAACATTGTCTTTCCCATATAATAGGCAACCCTAAACAAATTGTCTGGAAAGCAACAAATTACACACATAGGGAGAGGTTGCATGTTTCTGTTTGAGAGTTCCTGGACAAGTGATTGCAGGAAGTCCAACATGTTTGGAAAGCTTCAGACTTACTGTGAATGCCCAGACTGCTGAAGCAGTACCAAAAGGTTCAGGACTCCCTAGGTTTACTCTGTAGGAACTGTAAAGTCATGCCTAATGGATATGTCCAAGACTTCTGGATGTCCAGCGTCCCAGTTGGAGAAGTAACTGTCAAAGCTGGCAAGTCCTGGACAAATTTCCTGCATTTTTAACTTCTTCCCCAGTAAGAATTTCTGGGTAGAAAAAGTCTGGATACATGGATAGCCTGGACAGTCAAAGAAATTAAATAAGGAAGATGGATACAGTTCACTACCAAAAAGTTTTTTCAAGTCTTTTCTGGCTTCCTATTAATTTGTGCTTTATTGTACCTGCATGGAAGGGTTCCAGCAGGAACATCTGGGGAAGGAGAACTATAGCATTTGTGCAACTGGAAAAGTTGATGAGACAACCTGGGAAGAATGTGTATGGAGAAGTTTTGATGCATAGGGGAACTTGGGTCTCCAAGGTTTTGATGTGGACTTGGAGGCAAAATCTTGTTTTTCATTCAGCAGATAATGTGTAACATCTATCAGCTCTTGCAGGAGGATCACCTTAATTTGATGACGCAAGTATTGGAAGCGCTCATGCTAGATCTACCCAAGGCAAAAGAGCAAATATGAAAACATGCCTATGCAGATGCATATGTCTGGTCCATGAGTTTCTGATTAACGTGTGTAAGGAGCAGGAAGAATTGAATGAGACAAGAGTGTGGTGCAGGCTTATTAGCTTTCTGGGCTGCTTTTTCCATTATGCAAAAGCTGTGTTTGTATTAGTATAGCAGTCAGACCCACCAGTATGGGGATTACTGTTGGTTTTTACATAACGGATTATCCAAGATTAAGCGTTTTAGTCAGGCACGTGAGCAAAAATAACCAATTAGAAACTTTGCAGACCCATTATTTAAAGGCAGATGGAGGGCAATTCACATGAAACTCTCCTGCTGACTGCAGCCCAAAGACTGTAGCAGAGTAGTCTCAGTGACCTCCAGCATCTCTGTCCCAACAGGTAGGTCAATATTCAGCAGAGAAGAATCAGGTTAGCATCTCCTAAAACAGAAAACTGAAGTTTGTGGCTGCAGTTGGGAACAGAATAGCTGCTTGGGAGTTTGGAAGTCCAGGGTTGGTAGCTCAGCTCAGTTTTAAATATTTTTGTTTTAACTTGGCATCAGAACAGATATTCAGGCATAAATATTCTGCAGGAGTGTCTAGGTAGGTGCTCTCTTCTCCCAAAGTGTTGAGACCAAGCATATTGGAATATGGGTGAGCTGGCATAGACTAGGAGATAATACGACCTTGGCCAACTTGCGGCTGTGTTATAATGGGAGATCAAGCCTCCAGAGACTGAATATCATCTGTTAAATTTGTAGAGGAAATGATCTAACTGAGACTATTGTTAAAATGTATTTTGCCGTTATAGCAGACAGCCAGGAAATGCCTGATTAGGGGATGAAAACTGAACATAAAGAACACAGTTTTGCCAGTTTTAAAGCAAAGTGGATAAGCACTATGAAAAATTTAGAAACTATGTATTTCCAGTCAACAAAGTTTTGCCAGACCTCATCAGAATATATTTTTTTCGTCGTCAAAACAAAAATTGAATTAATTTCTAATTTTATCAACTATTATCAACCTTATTCAGAGTCTGTTTCAATTTATAATGTAAAAATTATGTGAACTTCACTATCGCTAATGGAAAGCAAAATACTCTGGCAAAGTAATTGCCATTGGTGGTCATGGATACAGATCTGGCTGGATTCAGGCATAGTTTTGATCCAGGTTTCTCAGTGAAATAGTACTGTGCTCAGCATGGAATGAAACTAGTTTTAAAATGGTGGGAATGTATTTGTAGGCACAGCACTAGCTACCCATACGTGCTACAAGAAATAAGACTCTGCATGTTTACTTTTGTCTTGCAGGATGAAATATGCACAGTATGTTTTCCTGGCATTGCTCTTCTCCACTGTTGAATATAGCCTAGCTCAGACCTGTACGGTGGAGTCTTTCTCTGTGAAAGACAATTTTGATCCAAAGAGGGTAATTATGACTACTTCATCTACTAAACACAATATACCAGGAGAAGCTTCACTGTATAAACTGGTTTTCCAGTGTATAGGATGTATTAATCTAAACTTTGTCACTAGAATGTTATCTGTCTCTGGAACACTGTTTCTGCAGTTCACTCTTTTTGCTAGTGTTTAACCTGATGGACATTATGGTAACACTGACCACAGAAATGTTGGGGATGTTAGACTATTATATTTGACATAATCTTCTATTAGCTCAAGTTCAGATTGGCTCTCAGTTTTGGGGAATACATGAACGGAATACTTTTTAGATTATCAATAGAAGGAAAGGTCAAACAAGTACCCTGGAGGACTTACATCCACTGCTGTCCATTCTTGGGAGTCAGGTCAACACAAACTTTTAACTAAGGTGGGTATCCTAAACAAAGACTGTCTAAATAGTGTGTCTAAATAGGGTGGGAGAAGCCTCACAACTGCTAGCCCTTGTTCTTAAGGGGGATGTCAACTTACCAGATGTCTGCTGGAATATAACACAGCAGAGAGGGAACAGTCTAGGAGGTTCCTGGAATGTGTGGAAGATAAGTTCCTGACGCAGCTGGTGAGTGAGCCAACTAGGGAAGGCACCCTGCTAGACCTGTTGTTTGCAAACAGAGAAGGACTTGTAGATGATGTGAAGGTTGGAGGCCGTCTTGGGCACAGTGATCATGAAATGATAGAGTTTTCGATTCTTGGAGAAGTAAGGAGGGGGGTTAGTAGGACAGCCACCTTGGAATTCCAGAGGGCGGACCTTGGTCTTCTCAGGAGCCTGGTTGACAGAGTCCCTTGGGAAGCAGTCCTGAAGGGCAAAGGAGTCCAGGAAGGCTGGACATTCTTCAAGAAGGAAATCTTTAAGGCACAGGATCTGGGCGTCCCCATGTGCTGTAAGATGAGCTGGCAGGGAAGAAGACCAGCCTGGCTGAACAGAGAGCTATGGTCGCAACTCAGGAAGAAAATGAAAGTTTATGGCCTTTGGAAGAAGGGGCAGGCAACTCACGAGGACTACAAAGATGCTGTGAGGCTATGTAGGGAGAAAATTAGAAGGGCCAACTAGAACTTAAGCTGGCTACTGCTGTAAAAGACAATAAAAAATGTTTCTATAAATACATTAGCAATAAAAGAAGGACTAAGGAGAATCTCCATCCTTTATTGGATGCAGGGGGAATCATAGTGACAAAAGATGAAGAAAAGGCTGAGGTATTTAAAGCCTTCTTTGCCTTGGTCTTTAATAGTAAGACCAGTTGTTCCCTGACTACCCAGCCCCCTGATCTAGTAGATAGGGGCAGGGAGCAGAATGAAGCCCCCATAATCCAAGGGGAAATGGTGAGGGACCTGCTACACCACTTAGACCTACACAAGTCTCTGGGGCCAGATGGGATCCACCCGAGGGTACTGAGGGAGCTGGCAGAAGTGCTTACCAAGCCACTTTCCATCATTTATCAGCAGTCCTGGCTGACCAGGGAGGTCCCAGTTGACTGGAGGTTAGCAAATGTGACGCCCATCCACAAGAAGGGCCGGAAGGAGGATCTGGGGAACTACAGGCCTGTCAGCCTGACCTCAGTGCCGGGGAAGGTTATGGAGCAGATCATCCTGAGTGCCATCATGCGGCACGTATAGGACAACCAGGTGATCAAGCCCAGTCAGCATGGGTTCATGAAAGGCAGGTCCTGCTTGACGAACCTGATCTCCTTCTATGACAAGGTGACCCGCTTGGTGGATGAGGGAAAGGCTGTGGATGTTGTCTACCTGGACTTTAGTAAGGCCTTTGACACTGTTTCCCACATCATTCTCCTGGAGAAACTGGCTGCTCATCGCTTGGATGGGCGTAGGCTTCGCTGGGTCAAAAACTGGCTGGAAGGCCGGGCCCAAAGAGTGGTGGTGAATGGAGATAAATCCAGTTGGTGGCCGGTCACAAGTGGTGTTCCCCAGGGCTCAGTATTTGGGCCAGGTCTGTGATCTGGATGAGGGGATCAAGTGCGCCCTCAGTAAGTTTGCAGATGACACCAAGTTGGGCGGGAGCATTGACCTGCTTGAGGGTAGGAAGGCCCTACAGAGGGATCTGGACAAGCTGGATCAATGGGCCGAGGACAATGGTATGAAGTTCAACAAGGCCAAGTGCCGGGTCCTGCACTTGGGTCTCAACAACCCCATGCAGTGCTACAGGCTTGGGGAAGAGTGGCTGGAAAACTGCCTGGCAGAAAAGGACCTGGGGGTGTTGGTCGACAGTTGGCTGAATATGAGCCAGCAGCGTGTCCAGGTGGCCAAGGCGGCAAATAGCATCATGGCTTGTATTAGAAATAGTGTGGCCAGCAGCACTAGGGAAGTGATCATCCCCCTGTACTCAGCACTGGTGAGGCCCCACCTCGAATACTGTGTTCAGTTTTGGGCCCCTCACTACAAGAAAGACATTGAGGTGCTGGAGCATGTCCAGAGAAGGGCAACAAAGCTGGTGAGGGGGTCTACAGAACAAGTCTTATGAGGAGCAGTTGAGGGAACTTGGGTTGTTTAGCCTGGAGAAAAGGAGGCTGAGGGGAGACCTTATCACTCTCTACAACTACCTCAGAGGAGGTTGTAGAGAGGTGGGTGTCGATCTCTTCTCCCAAGTAACAAGTGATATGACAAGAGGAAATGGCCTCAAGTTGAGCCAGGGGAGGTTTATATTGGATATTAGGAAAAACGTCTTCACCGAAAGGCTTGTCAAGCATTGGAACAGGCTGCCCTGGGAAGCGGTTGAGTCACCATCCCTGGAGGTATTTAAAAGATGTGTAGACGTGGTGCTGAGGGACATGGTTTAGTGGTAACTTGGCAGTGCTAGGTTAACGGTTGGACTTGATGATCTCTTCCAATCAAAACGATTCTATGATTCTATTCTATGATTTGTCTGCCTCTGAAAAGAAAACCAGATCTAACTTTGTTTTGGAGTGGTCCAGAATGGTGTGCCAGTATCAATTTGGACTGGTTGTCTACAGAACATGTCATCATATCATTTCTGGCCACATCTAGAATTTGGGGGGTTCCAGAACTTTTTTCCTACAAAATTGGCCTTGCTGAAAACAAATACATTTCTGGGGAGAATGCTTTGAGAACTCCAATGTTTCGATAAAGCAGTGTTATTCTTAGCCTCATGTATTCAGAAGTTACAAATTCTGTCTCAGTCTTCCTTAACCATGTAACTTCCTAGACATATTTCATCACTTTGAAGAGTTCAGTTGATCAGAGCTATGTTCTGCTTCCCCCATTATTTCTACTGATACAGGTAATTTTTGAGGCTCTCCCAGTCATGCAGTCACTTGCTTGTACCCTATTTTGATTTCAGCACATATTGGTTTTAAATTTTCAAGGTCACTTTTTTCTAGGAATTTTATTGTTCTTAATTTCATTTCAGTTCCCCCTATTGCTAGTGACCCTAACACACTCTTTCTTTGTGATGGGCATAGTCAGCATTTTCTGCTTCTCTGTACAGACACTTTACACCATCAGAGATCATTAGCAAAAGCTTGACGTTAGCCTGTCAACCACAACAGGAGAAACTGGTTAGTGGCTCCAGCCAGTTTGATAATGGCTTTGTGGCTATGATTTGGTCTCCTTATTGACATCCTTCACAAAGAAACCAAGGACTAAATGGGAATACAGAATAACTGAAATGATTCACAGCAGTAAATCCTGAGTTGTGGGTGAAGCATTTCAGGATGGCATTTCAGAGAAGATTACAGTGTTGGGCCACCATTCCATGAATGTTCTCAAGTGCTAAAGAGTAAATGCATACAGAAATTCAGACTTCCTAGAACTATTTCTTTTAATGCCTCACAAAAGAGCATACAGGTGAGTGTGTTGAACTGTATAGCAGAACTTGTGTTCTACCCACCCAAAATCAGACTTTTACCACAGGCCAGGCAGTGGCTAGTCTTGCAGTGGTGATTAATTCAGACAATTGTATTTGGCTTACATGGTAAGGTTTCGGTAGCAGAGGGGCTACAGGGGTGGCTCCTGTGAGACGATGCCAGAAGCTTCCCCCATGTCAGACACGGGGAGTTCCAGCTGGCTCCAAGACAGACCCACAGCTGGCCAAAGCTGAGCCAGTCAGTGACAGCAGTAGCGCTTCTCTGATAACATATCTAAGAAGGGGGAAAAAACCACTGCGCAACAGCAGCTGGAAGAGAGGAGTGAGAAAATGTGAGAAACAACTGTGCAGACATGCAGACACCAAGGTCAGTGAAGAAGGAGGGGGAGGAGGTGCTCCAGGTGCCGGAGCAGAGAGCCCTCTGCAGCCCGTGGTGAAGACCATGGTGAGGCAGGCTGTCCCCCTGCAGCCCATGGAGGTCCACAGTGGAGCAGATATCCACCTGCAGCCCATAGAGGACCCCACGCCAGAGCAGGTGGATGCGCCCAAAGGAGGCTGTGATCCCATGGGAAGCCCGCGCTGGAGCAGGCTCCTGGCAGGACCTGTGACCCCATGGAGAGAGGAGCCCATTCTGGAGCAGGTTTTCTGGCAGGGTTTGTGACCCTGTGGCAGGGGGACTCACACTGGAGCAGTCTGTTCCTGAAGGACTGCATCCCATGGAAAGGACCCATGCTGGAGCAGTTTGTGAAGAACTGCAGCCTGTGGGAAGGCCTCACATTGGAGAAGTTCATGGAGGACTGTCTCTGGTGGGTGGGACCCCATGCTGGAGCAGGGGAAGAACGTGAGGAGGAAGGAACGGCAGGGACAACATGTGATGAGCTGACCGCAACCCCCATTCTCCATCCCCCTGTGCTGCTCAGGGGGAGGAGGTAGAGAAAATCAGGAGTGAAGTTGAGCCCAGGAAGAAGGGAGGAATGGGGGGAAGGTGTTTTTAGATTTGTTTTTATTTCTCATTATCCTAATATTACTTTTGATTGGCAATAAATTAAACTAATTTCCCCAAGTCGAGTCTGTTTTGCCTATGATAACGAGCCTTTCGTTATATTTTCTCTCCTGTGTCCAGTTGAGGAGAGGGGGTGATAGAGAGGCTTGGTGGGCACCTGGCATCCAGCCAAGGTCAGCCCACCACAACAATTATCTTTCATTTCAGTATGCAGGGAAATGGTATGCCCTAGCCAAGAAGGATCCAGAAGGTCTTTTCCTTCAGGACAATATTTCTGCTGAATACAGTGTTGAGGAAGATGGCACAATGACAGCATCTTCCAAAGGCCGAGTGAAGCTTTTTGGGTAAGTGTGTGCCTAACTTCTAACTCTAGCTGATGACATGATATACTAAAGAGATGGTGTGAATGGTGATTTTTTCTGAGTGCATATCATGACTGAGTTGCTGTTATCAAGAAGACAAGCTCAATAAAATTAATACCTTAGAGGTCAAAGGTGACTGAATCCTGGGTTAGTTCTCAGTCTAGTTCTGGTCTAGGCCCATGATAAAACTGTTGTATAATTGCCAATTCAATGATAAAGTAAAATCTTTAATGATAGACTGGTAAAGCAAATAAATTGGAATAAAAAGAGGGGAGCCAATATAGCCTGTGAGAAGGTGAGTAGCTCAACAGGTCTGAGGGAAGGAAATGAGTATAAATGAGTGTTACATTAGTGGGTCTTTCAATGTTGCATTGTTTAGACTTCTTTGGAAAATACTCAGTTAGCTCTTGGATATTTATGTGAGACCTGAACAGACAGATGGAAGTCCCTTGGTGATGGCTACTATAATGGATTACAACATGTGAAGGGATTAAGCGGTCTTCTAGGTATAGGTAGAGAAGAAAAACAGAGACTTTCTACAGGCTAATGCTAACTCTGTTGCTATTCAGTGTTAACTTACCAAAATATTTAACTGGGTGAATAATGGAGTAAAGCAGGCTGCCCTGAACCTTAGGTTTAATAGCAAAGCACTCTAGGATATTTTGAGACAAGGTGAAATGAAGCTGAACAGATATGGCATACAATGTATGTGGGAAGAATACTTAAATGATAGTCGTGTATCTCTGAATGGCCTCTTCAGAAATCATGCAGGATTTCAATGAATGTCATTACAGGTTCTGGGTGATTTGTGCTGATATGGCTGCTCAGTACACAGTACCTGACCCAACCACTCCAGCAAAAATGTATATGACATACCAGGGCCTGGCTAGCTACCTGTCCAGTGGTGGTGAGTGAATTTCTTCATCCCCTTGGGGTCAGTCTACAGTTTATGGTTGCCCAAACTTGTGTATTTCAGTATATGAGCACTCAAAACAGCTGAGCTCAAATTGTTCCAAATGGAGACAAAGAATCCTTGGAGGGGGAAGCTTTTTCCAAGGTTTTTATCTCCACAGAAGGGGTAGGATCCAGAAATTCCCCAGGGATCCTACCTATCTACCAGTTTAGTTAACAAGGAAGACACAGCTTAGAGATAGCTGACATTGCAAATAGGCTTTGTACAGCTGAGCACTGTGCTGAACCTAGGGAAGCAATTCTTCCTGGACTCACTGAATTCCTCATAACTGGTGGGACATGACATGAATCCAAATGTTCATCTCATCAACAAGGCACTGATCATGTCAGGCAGGCATGGCAGAAGTTTGCAGCACTGCCTTAGGTCCCTCTCGCAGAAATTCCTTGTGCCACACCTCATTTATGCAGCCTTCATACCCTGCAATTCCTTTCTGAATCCCACACAGCTCTTGGGTTGCCAGAGAGACTAATTCTGGAAGTTGGGCAGTTGGGATTCAACTTGTGCATGACAAAATACATTCCTTCCGTACTGGCAGATAAACTACATTAAAATGTACTCAGCTGAAGAACAAGGCTGGAAAACAGAAGCCATCTTTTACTGAGACTATTCATATAAGAAATATGATCTACTTGCCCTTTATCTGAATACACCCACCTAGACAGGAAATATAAAGAGATTTTGTCATCTAAAACCCAAAGAGATGTGGTCCAGCTAACACCTTTAGTCACAGAAACTAAATGTGAAAATGCAGTAAGTTCAAATCTTGGCTGAACAAGAGTCTGTCTTGTAGAGATACCCAGCCTTTGTGTTAAGAACTTCATGGCTATTTCTATTGTCTCAATGAAATTGAGTCTGTTCTCAAGATCGCACTGTCCCATCATCCACCTTGTAACCCTCAGGCCTGTTCTTCAATCCAAGCTCTGGAGCTCTCTGATAGAGAGAGCATGGATGTGTTTGATGCTTTGGTGTGGGCTGTACTCTTGTCTGTGTGGTAGAGACCAGACTGCAACGGGGCCAAGCTCAGCCCATAAGGAGTCACCCATCATTGGCACTTTCTCAGCACAGTTGCCATGTGCTATAACAGCACAATGGGAAACATGGTGGATTCGGGGCACACCGTGTTTGCCCCATTCTTCACCTCACAGTGAAGCTAAACAATTAGAGATGACTTTCTGTCCTTTGGGAAGATGTCCCTGCCTTGTATTATAGTAAAGTCTCCATCTGCTAGAATAGCACATATATGTCTTTGCTCTGTCTTTTCCACCATAACAAACACATCTGATTTGATGTTTCAGGGGACAATTACTGGGTGATTGACACCGACTATGATAACTATGCTATTACCTATGCCTGCCGTAGTCTGAAAGAGGATGGCTCCTGTGATGATGGCTACTCCCTGATCTTCTCACGCAACCCTCATGGCCTTCCCCCAGCCATTCAACACATTTTGCATCAGAAGCAGGAGGAAATCTGCATGTCTGGCCAGTTCCAGCCTGTGCTGCAGTCAGGTACTTTCAGTTACTTAAATGCATTGGAGTGACTGCATTAGTAGCTTATAGGACCAGGCAATTGCACTTGCTGTAAATGCAATAGAACCATTGCAAACTAATTTTTACTCCTTTAGAAACAGTTTTTGTGGTGTCATATTTAATAAGAATGTGGCTGCAAAGCAAAGTCTGTGGAAGGGAGAGCAAGTCAGATTTAGGGTGGTTCTGCTACCTTTTCCCTTATAGCAATCCTGTGCTCTGAGGCTAGCACGCTATGAAAGGAAGAATGTCTTTGTTATCCCAAAAGAATCACAGAATAATTTAGGTGGGAAGGGACCTCTGGAAGTCTTTGGTCTAGCCCCCTGCTCAAAGCAAGGCTAACTTAAAGCAGGTTTGCTCAGGGCCTTGTTTTGTCAAGGTTTGAATATCTCCAGGGATGGAGATCCCAAAACCTCTCTGGGCCCCTGTTTCAGTGTCTGACAACCCTCATGGGGAAAAAGGGTTTTCCTTATAATGAGTCAGAATTTCCCATGTTGCAACTTGTGTCCGTTGGCTCTTGTCTGTGCAAGTGCGAGAAGTCTAGCTTCATCTTCTCTACATCCTCCTATTAGGTAGTTGTAGACAGCAATAAGACCACCCCTCCAATCCCCATCCTTAGCCTTCTCTTCTTAAGGTTGAACAAGCCCAGTTCTGTCAGGCTCTCCTCATATGTTGTAACAGATACATACAAGGGCCTGGACATAAGATGTTTATGAACTTGGAAATGCTTGGCATGGCCACTTGGATAATATTGCATTACCTTCACTCTGAGCACTGTTCCCTACAGGAGAAGTCAGTTTCAATAAGGAACACATTCATCCTTCCTAGCTGTCAGCATGATTTGATCCCTAGATTTTCTGTGTAACAGAAACTACAGAGACTGAGGGTCTCTGAGCAGCAGTGTCTACTAACAATGGGAGTGAGCTGTTGCTCCACAGAAATACAAGTAGATCAACAGATCGTTTTTCCGGGTCTCATAGCTGTTTTGAGAGTAGCTTTGACTGGAGTTATGGAAGCTCATCTGCTGTCCCTGAGATGATAAGTTTCTAGTGTTATGCTGGAGGCAAGAACTCCACTTTTTTGGTAGCATGATCCCAGCTTGGCTCCCACACCCTCCGCATGCACACCAACTTTGCTGGAGATGGGCCCTTAACTAAATCAGGTTTGAGGACCTAGCTGGGGGATTGCCTCATTAGCACATAAGTTAGGCCTAGTTGGACAGGAAGTAGCTGCTAAAAATCTCTGAATGGCATGTCATTGTGTGAGCCAGTTCTCAGCTACAGAGCAGATATGGGCATCCTGTAAGGTCACAGAGCTGGTAGATGGATCCCTGTCCCTTGCACTCTATATTGCTTCCTGTAGCAGAGTAAGGGTAACTGATTTGTGGGCTGAGTGCCTAGATTTTAGAGTAAGCTAAAAACTCATGACCCTTTGTGATTGGTGAAGACAAACAGAACTCGAAACTGTCCAGCAGGCACAGAACAATACAAACAGTCCCTTTGACTTAATCTTGTACTGTGGTTTAGGCGTACCCTAGGATGGCTGTAGCTACAGTTTCACTGAGGACTAAAAATGCTGTTAAAGCACCGTGAAGGCTTTGCAAATTTATTTGCATGGACTAAAGTTCACTTTCTCTTTCTTTACAGGGGCATGCTAAAAAATACACTTCTGGTTCTATCTTTAAGCACTGAAACCAGACTTCTTGGTCTTGAAGCTGTCATTCACTTTTAAAAAAGAAATTCATAGTTTAGACTAGTGCTTTCTTCCTGAAAAACAAGAAAATGTCATGTGTTTATAAATTGTGTGTAATACATTATTGATAACTGAATTTTCAAGGGAATACCTGATGAGGCATTTGTCAATAAATGTTTTTTAAAAAGTTTCAACTGCTTCTTGTTACATACAGTATGCCTCTTTTACCATCATTTCTATTTTAATTCTGAAGTTAAACAATAACTATGAGCTGAGATTGACAATATGCTCTTTGCTACATATCTTACTGTGCTATATTTCTGGTACATGTTAATGTCCAAAGATCTGCACTGAGTATTTCTAATCAAATTATCAAACTAGTATCATAAATAAATAAAGGTGAATCAAGAATGCAACAAAGCAACTTGTTCTCTCAATAGCACACTGCTTTAACTGAGCTCCCACTTACATTGTCCTGTGGCCTAGGTAGTAATTTACTCCCCACTGCCTTCCTCCAATGTTCAATAGCTGAGCAATACAGAGCTGATAGGGTTTGTGGCTAAGAATTTCACAGATGTAGGGAACCAAAGGAATATTACCTAGAAGATTTCTTGTAAGAAAAGGGAAATCTACATAAGCATTTTTCAGCCATATATTTCCCATTCCTCATGAGACAATCACATTCACTTTGAATGGTTTCCTATGAATAAAACTACCAGTTCATAGTTGCATCATGAACACTATACTGAACCCTACAGTTTGTCAACAACACAGGGTTTTTCAGGTCATAATTACTGATGGTACAATGAAGACCAGACTGTACAGACCTGGCCCCTGGGGCATTCGCAAAATGTGTGGCACAATATTAGCCCCAAGTGAAGAGCTTCAGAGTAGCAAGATCATAAGGCAGCCTCTACAAGTTGCTTGCATAATCTGTTATCTACTGTCAATCATTATCTACTGTATCTGTTTGAAGGAGCATATAAAATGCTGAGCAAAGGCTATTCTCCAGGGCTACCAATAGTATCCCAGAGATGCAGGGAGTTCCCTCAAGATAAGTTTGCTTTTCCCTAGATTCCCATCCAATTCCTCTGCTTATCAGCCAACAGAGAAGACTATTATTTGCTTTCCCAGTCTAGAAAAGCTACCTTAAAAGGAAAGTAAGATAAGTGCCAGCCACCATCTCAAGCTAAGGACAGAAACAGAAAAGCAGCAGGAAATTCAAAAGGAAAACCATGTATGTAAAGACTATCAAGGTTTATTGGGTTTACATGGCAAGGTTTTGGTAGTGTGGGCAGGGAGCTGCAGGGGTGGCCTCTGTGAAAAGACACCAGGGGCTGCCTCCATGCCAGACAGAGCCAGTTCCAGCCGGCTCCAAGATGAACCTGCTGCTGGCCAAAGCTGAGCCAATCAGCAACAGTGACAGCACCTCTGTGATAAGAAGGAGGGGGAGGAGGTGTTCCAAGCGCTGGAGCAGAGAATCCCCTGCAGCCCATGGAGGAGACCATGGTGAAGCAGGTATTTCCCTGCAGCCCATGAAGAAGACAATGCCAGAGCAGATACCCACACTATATCCCATGGAACAGCTGGATTTGCCCTGAAGGAAGTTGCAGCCTGTGGAGAGCCCACACTGGAGCAGGCTTCTGGTAGGACCTCTGGCCCCTGGAGAGGAGCCCACACAGGAGCAGTTTTTCTGGCAGAACTGCAGCCCATGAGGAACCTATGGTGGAGCCATTTTTTTCCTGAAGGACTGTACCCCATGGGAAGGACCCATGCTACAGCAGTTCTTGAAGAACTTCAGCTGGTGGAAAGGACCCACATTGGAGCAGCTTGTGAAGGACTGTATCACATGGAAGGGACCCTGTTGTCAAACCAGGACAGACCCACACACTGGAGCTGGGGAAGACTGTTGTATTGGGTTTACATGGTAAACCAGGCAGTGGCTAGTCTTGCAGTGGTGATTAATTCAGACAATTGTATTTGGCTTACATGGTAAGGTTTCGGTAGCAGAGGGGCTACAGGGGTGGCTCCTGTGAGACGATGCCAGAAGCTTCCCCCATGTCAGACACGGGGAGTTCCAGCTGGCTCCAAGACAGACCCACAGCTGGCCAAAGCTGAGCCAGTCAGT
Organism: Burhinus oedicnemus; assembly: GCA_008921705.1. Classification (NCBI taxonomy): domain Eukaryota; kingdom Metazoa; phylum Chordata; class Aves; order Charadriiformes; family Burhinidae; genus Burhinus; species Burhinus oedicnemus. Next base: position 528,097 of record VFFE01007702.1, read on the forward strand.
GACAGCAGTAGCGCTTCTCTGATAACATATCTAAGAAGGGGGAAAAAACCACTGCGCAACAGCAGCTGGAAGAGAGGAG
>VFFE01007702.1:542706-562300 GCA_008921705.1 Burhinus oedicnemus
AGCAATGTGCCCTTGTGGCCAAGAAGGCCAATGGCATCCTGGGGTGCATCAAGAGGTGTGTGGCCAGCAGGTTGTGGGAGGTTATCCTCCCCCTCTACTCTGCCCTGGTGAGGCCGCACCTGGAGTACTGTGTCCAGTTCTGGGCTCCCCGGTTCAAGGACAGGGAACTGCTGGAGAAGGTACAGCAGAGGGCTACAAAGATGATTAGGGGACTGGAACATCTTTCTTATGAGGAAAGGCTGAGGGACTTGGGTCTTTTTAGTCTGGAGAAGAGAAGGCTCAGAGGGGATCTCATCAATGCTTACAAATACTTAAAGGGAGGGTGCCAGGAGGATGGGACTAGTCTTTTTGCAGTGGTGCCCAGCAACAGGACAAGAGGTAATGGGCACAAACTTGAACATGGGAAGTTCCATCTAAACATGAGGAGGAACTTCTTTCCTCTGAGGGTGGCAGAGCACTGGAACAGGCTGCCCAGAGAGGTGGTGGAGTCTCCTTCTCTGGAGGCATTCAAAACCCGCCTGGACGCCTTGCTGTGCAACCTGCTCTAGGTGATCCTGCTGTGGCAGGGGGGGGTGGACTAGATGATCTCCAGAGGTCCCTTCCAACCCCTGTGATTCTGCAGAGAGGTGGGGGTTGATCTCCCAAGTAACAAGTGATAGGACAAGAGGAAATGGCCTCAAGTTGCGCCAGGGGAGGTTTAGATTGGATATTAGGAAAAATTCCTTCACAGAAAGGGTTATCAAACATTGGAACAGGCTGCCCAGGGAAGTGGTGAAATCGCCATCCCTGGAGGTTTTTAAAAGACATGTAGACGTGGTGCTGAGGGACATAGTTTAGTGGTGGTTTTGACAGTGTTAGGTTTATGGTTGGACTCAATGATCTTAAAGGTCTCTTCCAACGTAGGTGATTCTATGATTCTAAACAGAAGAATGAAACTCAACACTTTTTTTTTTTTTAATTTAGTCATAAAATGACTGTCAGAGAAGGACTTGACTTCTCTCCATATGATCCCTTCTTTAATAAACAAAATTGTGATTATTACCATAGATGCATCAAGAGGACATTCCACTGCAATGCTCTCTGCAGGACTGAGTATATCAGGCCAGCAAACCTTTTTAAACCTATAATTGAGAAAGGAATTTTAGTCAAATGATGAAAAAAATAGATTATTAAAAATTAAGTACGCAGAAAGTCCAAATACTGCTAAAATATCAAGATTTCACAAAGGAAGTCTTTCCTATATTAACACAATCTTTTTCAGTAAATTTTTTTTCCCTCACATTAATTTTTATTACAAAAAGTCTCAACATGTAAAAATCTTGGGTTACAGAGACATTGCAGAAAAATTGCTAATACACAGAAGTCATTTTTTAAAATTATATAGTAGATCAAATAATAGCATGCCAAAATAAGGCTGTATACAAAAACTGTTGTGATCATGTTTCAGTGTGGTTCTTCAAAGCAACCTCAGGTAAACTTTGCTGTAATGAACGTGTCCCTGGCACTACATCACACTGGAGCTACACTGAATTCTTATGTTAACACCAGATAAATCATGCTAACCAATGCTGTAGCTTATAACTGTGCAACAGAGTGGTAAACAGGAAACAAAATGAATCACTCATTCATACTAGGTATATATGTTAAGTGAATGAAAACCAGGCCTTGGCTTGACTTTTCACATTGCAATTATAAACACTCAACTACATCTCAAATTATTCTCCAGAATCAAAACATATTTTCTTACTATTGTGAAAAATCAGAATACACAACACAGATGGAGATGTAAAAGAAGTGGAAATTATACTTAATACTTCAGTTATTACCTGATGCTTCGCATAACAATCTTGGGTTTAATATCATAGAACTCTCCAAAATAGTTAAGATTTTAAAGCTTCTTATTAAGCTTCAGCAAACAACCTAGTCCCTTTTCATGCTAAAGAAAAGCGCATTTTGTGACCTTAAAAATTCCTCACAGTCATCTTTGGGATATTGTAGCATCCCCATGCTCTAAGGAAGCAATTTAAAATCTGTCAGGGGATATCTGTGATGGCAGATAAAAGGATTATGGATCATGTAGAGTTCCATATTCATGGATCAAGCGTCTGAATGCTTTCACATGATGCAATTTCTAGTTTCTTCATGACTTCTTTAGAGCTCAAGGGAAGAATCACAAATTAATGAAAGTAGTATTAATGTAGCTAAGATAAGCAATAGAGGTTATGTGAAATGTGTTCTAGTGGTGTACAGCAGATACAGAGTGCCTGGGAAACTTTACTTTTGGCATTATTAACTTTTCAGTAACTGACTTAAAGTGTGCTCCCCTCACTTAATTGACCATGGAATTGCAAATGGCATGTAACATTTTCCATAAACTGATATAGATGATATGTAAATCTCTTTCTCCTATTTATTTTTTTCCAATTTACTGCACTTCCTAAATTAATATTTATTTTTTGACTATAGCACGTTAACTGCAGTTACAAGATAATCTGTATGCTTAGTTATTTGTTACTCCAATTGCTTATTTTCTTAACTTGACATTGGTTTGGAACCCAACAGAAGCATTTAGAAGATAAATAAAAATTTGCCTTTTACAGGTTAAAATGAACTGATTGCATTCAGCTTTAGAAGGTAGAAAATGTACTCACACGTGTTTTTTCAAAATGCATGTTATTCAGAGGCCTAATAGAAACAACATGCTTAATCCAATAGGTATAGCAATGAAAATAGCATCTTCTTTATCTTTAGAGGGGGAAAAAAACAAACCCCAATGTAAAAGGAATAAGCAATTTATAAAAGGTTAGACATTAAGAAGAGACATAGAGTAAGCATAAGTTAATGGGACATCTTGAGTTTTCTGAGAAATCTATGGGAGGACTTTGATGGAGATTGTTTAAAGAAGATAAGAGGTTGTGGTGACCAGAATCTGCACCATTGAGCTACAACTTCAGAAGAGGAACTGAAACGGAACGACAAGAACCAGCTGGGATTCGGGAAAATTAATGAACTATTTAAGCTACTGAAGAATGAAGAACTGGGAGACTTTAAAGGAACATTAAGAACTTTTCACATAGCAATATCTACTGTGTAACGTTATGTGTAATCATATATATAGGAGATGTATTTTGTTAGTCACTTGCCACTCACTGAGGTGATGGCCCAACTCTGAGTTGATCAATAAAGCAAACCTAGAGGTACCCAGAGTCTGGTGAAAATCTTTAACACCCAAACAACCACCCACCACAGGTGTTTATACGTATACCCTTGTTAAAGATTTTCTCTTCTTAATGTCTAACCTTTTATAAATTGCTTACTGTGGGTTAATCACTTGTTTCCTACCTATTATTATATTCTACATTCACTATTCTGTTGGTTCAGCTTGACTGGGTTTTAGGCCAGCCTTGGTCAGGAGTGTACAGAGGATAAATGAACAGCACTTACATAGTCTCAAAACATTGTCTTAAGCACCTGCATTCTATTAATCAACCTTATACAATTTCATCTGTTCCTTAACCATTCTATGATTATTCTCAAAGCATATTAAGAGTCTAATGAGGCCTAAGTTACTTGAATCACTCAAAAGCTTATTCCTTTTACACCCTTAAGACAGTTAATTTTCAACATCCAAGTCACCTAATTAGCACAATTCTAAAGAGCTCTGTCAAAATACTCAGAATACTGTATGGTACTCATTATATGATGCATCAAAAGATGAGAATTTTGCATCCAACAAGTCACAGTTACTGAGCCAGAAAAGCAGCTCATGATGCGACTTCTCAGGATATCTCAGGAACAGAAGTATTGCATTTTAAAATTTACTTTATTTAATAGAATCACACAATAATTCAGATTGGAGGGGACATCTGTAGGTAACCTTGTCCAGCTTTGAAATTAGAATCAGGTTGCTTAGGGCCATACCAAGCCAACCTTTGAATGTCACCAAGGATGAAGAGTCTACCACCTCTCTGGGCAGCTGTTGTTTGAGAGTCACCTAAAACTGCTGTATAGTGCCACTTCTACCTGTTACTACAAAATAAATAGTAAATTCAATGCAGGAGATATAGGTTTTAAATATACAAAAAAATGCAGTTACTCTGACTGAAACATAGTGCACAGATTTCTGAGCTACCTTCCAAGTACCTACCAGAGGTAAGTACTGACAGCAATAGAGACCAGACCTCAGCATAGCCTAACTTACCTTGCATTTGAGTAGCAAACTAGCAGATGAATTTACAGGCAAAAAAATAAATTAGCTTCAAGTCCCATGACAAGTTTAAGGATAGCTCATGGGTTTTTTTATATTTCAGTTTGGCCACCATTGTGACAATTTATATATGTATTGAAAACATTCTTCCAGAAGTAGAAATGAGAAAGTGTCTGAACTTCTGGCCTGTAACCATCATACCAACCTCCTTGGTAAAATCTGACTAAAACAAATAGTAAGAAGTAGGAAAAGATATTTCCCCCCCCACTGGCCGCAACTTGTGCACTCATTTATTAGTTAAGCTTATATAGCAGAAGAGATGCAAAACAGTGCAGGGCTATTCTAAATCTGGTATCTCAGATGGAAATGTCTGCTTTTTAATAAACTGTTAGGCACCCCATCCCATAACTGACAGCATACAAAGTGTTGCTCCCACAAACATCCATAGTATTCCACAGCTTTACGGACAGCAAAATAAAGATTTGGGTTTTTGACTTCTAATCTTGAGGTTTTAGTCTGTGGAGATGATCAGTGACATTGAGTTAAATTCAGCTAGTGTTGGTACTTTTCCCTTGTATTGTTTAACACATTTAAAAAAAAACAAAACCAAACAAATGCCTAAAAATAAATGTCCTGTATTTCTTACTCCCAAGCCTGTTTTTAAAATAGTAATAACTAACCTGGAATATTACTTACTGAATTTCAAAGTCTTGAAGGTTTTTGTCTCTCCACGGGTTTCACCAGCTTCATTACTTGCCATGATATAGACAGTATATTGCGTATTAGCCTGTAAGGACTTCAGTCTGTATTGCAGAACATCAGAGTTCACCATTTCATCTTTTTAGGAGATTTATGTCAATACACAAAATAGTGTTATATCAGGGAATGGTACACTTATTTAGCATCTTTTACAATGATAGATCACAGAGTATTTTAAAGACAACTTGAAATACAAAGCGACCCTATCAGTCCTTTGAGATAGAACACTTAAATTACCAATATTTATCAATGCTACTTAGCAGTTTAGGCCAAAAAAAAAAAAAATAAACCATTATGTATTTACTTTTAAAAATAAATACAGATTTTTTGCTAATATTAAAGATAGGCAAATTATGATCTCCTATAGTTTATTTTATTATTAAAAACAGTGTTTTGAGAACTTTATTTCCACAAACTGTGGAAACAAGGCTCAGAAATTAAGAACTTAATTTCTGAGCCAACTATTTTAAGAACTTAAAATAGTTTCTGCAGCTCATGAAATTTAACTATATTTCTAGTACATGCAGTTAGACACTGATCATCCAAAAGGATGTAACCTATTAGCATTGGGATATCATCCCAATAAAGTCATAGGAAAGCCAAAATCAACAGAATTTTTTTCCCAAGTTTCAAAATGCTTTTCTGAATAGAATTCAATGTTTCCAAAACCTTCTCCATTACTGGAATTATTATAATATGTTTTACTTTTCAATTATTTTAATATTTATATTAATTATAATAACATTTTATATCTACAAACAGTATTTAAAACATGTTCATATTGCAAAATTAAAGTCACTAAAACATCTTCTGGTGCATAAAGTCAAAGCCAACTGTCCTGGTTCCAGCAGGGATAGGGTTAATTTTCTGGCACGGGACACAGGTATTCCATACCATGTGACGCCATGCCCAGTCCATAAGGGGGAGCTGGCCGGGGGAAGGGGGAGGAAGTCAGGCTTGGGAGCGGGCTGGGGTTGCCCGGGGTCGGTCGGTGAGCACTGGTACAGCGACCCTGTGTGTACATTCCTCCATCAGTGTTAGTGGTGTTGTTCTCTTTCCGTTGCTGTTGTGTTAAACTGCCTTTACCTCAACCCACGGGTTTTGCCTTTTTCTTCCGATTCTCCACCACCGCCGTGGGGGGTTCAGCGAGGGGCCGCGTGGTTCTTTGTTGCCGGCTGAGGCCAAACCGGACACGAACTCATGTCATCATTCAGTTCAGTCAAGAAACACTCAGAAAACAGATATGCTGCAATATGCCCTGAGATAAAACAAATTTGAGTTTCTCTTAAATCAAGGTGGGGGAAGTGAAGTTCTAGAGTTAAAAGGCCATAAGTGAAGTCACCTTGGCACAAACTCAAAGTTTGATTCTTATAAAAAAGATGACATCAGAGAAGCCTCAAGAAACATCAGTATAGTAGGGTTTTGCCATTTAAAATTAATTCCTTTGAGTTGCTATTTAAAACTAATTTCCTAAAGAAACTAATCTGAAGCCCTAAAAAGAACACAGTCTGCTTTACATTAGAAGCTTTAATAAGTAATATGGAGAACATATGGCTCCATAACATGAGGCCGCATGTCTTGAGGATGACCCCACACAAAGCAGTCAGCATTAAATTACTCAGAAACCAACATGACAGGAAAGTTGTTTGAATCTGACAGAAATCACCAGCTTCCTCTTTCTAATTTAAAAATCACCAAGATTGCTCTTGCCCTGGCTCTGAACTGGATATCCAGAAGCAACTGAAGACATGACAAGATTTGTAAGTTTGAGATCTTTTTAAAAAAAGATTATGTTAGGTGTCTGCTAACAGTGATGTCTAAAACAAAGGGAAAAAAATGATTTCTGAAGCATTGAATGATCCAACAGCATTCTTTAAAAACTATACAGGAAACAAAAAGTTAGGTCACTGAAACACTTCTCATAAAAGATTCTGCTGAGATTTAGGCTAGAGAAGTTTTGAATAAATAGGATTATACCAACACTGTATGGCTACTACTCCTGAGGTAGGAGATTAAGAATATGCTCAAAAAGTTATGCTACTAGCCTCCAAAGCAGGAAAGCAATACCAAGCTTTACTGGATTTGCATAGTAAGGTTTTGGTAGCAAGGGGGGCTGCAGGGGTGGCTTCTGTGAGAAGACACTAGAAGTTTCCACCATGCCTGACAGAGCCAATGGCAGCCGACTCCAAGATGGACCTGCCGCTGGCCAAAGCTGAGCCAATCAGTGACAGCGATAGCACCTCTGTGATAACATATATAAGAAGAGGATAAAACTGCTGTGCAACAGCAGCCGGGAGAGAGGAGTGAGAATATGTGAGAGAAAACTATACAGACACCAAGGTCAGTGGGGAAGGAGGTGCTCCAAACGCTGGAGCAGAGATTCCCCTGCAGCCTGTGGCAGATCATGAAACAGATCCTCCTAGAAGCTATGCTAAGGCACATGGAGGACAGGGAGGTGATCTGAGACAGCCAGCATGGCTTCACCAAGGGCAAGTCCTGCCTGACCAACCTAGTGGCCTTCTATGATGGAGTGACTCCATTAGTGGACAAGGGGAGAGCTACGGATATCATCTATCTGGACTTCTGCAAGGCCTTTGACACGGTCCCCCACAACATCCTTCTCTCTCAATTGGAGAGAGATGGATTTGATGGGTGGACTGTTTCGTGGATGAGGAATTGGTTGGATGGTCACATCCAGAGAGTAGTGGTCAAGGGCTCAATGTCCAGATGGAGATCAGTGACAAATGGTGTCCCTCAGGGGTTCGTATTGGGACCAGTACTGTTCAATATCTTCATCAATGACACAGACAGTGGGATCAAGTGCACCCTCAGCAAGTTTGTGGATGTGTGGTTGACACACCTGAGGGATGGAATGACATCAAGAGGGACCTGGACAAGCTTGAGAGGTGGGCTCAACAAGGCCAAGTATAGGGTCCTGCACATGGGTCAGGGCAACCCCCAGTATCAATGCAGGCTGGGGGATGAAGGGATTGAGAGCAGCCCTGCCGAGAAGGACTTGGGGGTACTGGTGGATGAAAAGCTGGACATGAGCTGGCAATGTGCACTCGCAGCCCAGAAGGCCAACCGTATCCTGGGCTGCATCAAAAGAAGCATGGCCAGCAGATCGAGGGAGGTGATTCTGCACCTCTACTCTGCTCTGGTGAGACCCCACCTGGAGTACTGCGTCCAGCTCTGGAGCCCTCAGCACAGGAAAGACATGGATCTGTTGGAGCGAGTCCAGAGGAGGGCCACAAAAATGATCAGAGGATTAGAGCACCTCTGCTATGAGGACAGGTTGAGAGAGTTGGGGTTGTTCAGCCTGGAGAAGAGAAGGCTCCGGGGAGACCTTATTCTGATCTTCCAGTATCTTAAAGGGGGCCTACAGGAAAGATGGGGACAGATTTTTTTAGCAGGGAAGATTCAGACTAGATAGAAGGAAGAAATTCTTTACAATGAGGGTGGTGAAACACTGGAACAGGTTGCCCAGAGAGGTGGTAGATGTCCCATCCCTGGAAACATTCAAGGTCAGGTTGGACGGTGCTCTGAGAAAACTGATCTAGTTGCAGATGTCCCTGCTCATTGCAGGAGAGGTTGGACTAGATGACCTTTAAAGGTCCCTTCCAACCCAACACATTCTATGATTGTATGAACATCCTGCCTAACTTGGTGTCATTGGCAAACTTACTGAGGGTGCACTTGATCCCCTCATCCAGATGATTGATAAAGATATTAAACAGAACTGGCCCCAATACCAAGCCCTGGGAACACCAACAACAACTGGATTTAACTCCATTCACCACCACTCTTTGGGCCCAGCCATCCAGCCAGTTTTTGACCCAGTAAAGAGTATACCCGTCCAAGCCATAAGCAGCCAGTTTCTCCAGGAGAATACTGTGGGAAATGGTGTCAAAGGCTTTACTAAAGTCCAGGTAGACAACATCCACAGCCTTTCCCACAACCACTAAGCGGGTCATCTTGTGATAGAAGGAGATCAGGTTAGTCAAGCAGGACCTGCTTTTCATAAACCCACACTGACTGGGCCTGATCACCTGCTTGTCCTGTACGTGCCCCATAATGGCACTCAGGATGATCTGCTCCATAACCTTCCCTGGCACCAAGGTCAGACTGACAGGTCTATAGTTCCCTGGATCCTCCTTCCATCCCTTCTTGTGGATGGGTGTCACATTTGCTAACCTCCAGTCAACTGGGACCTCCCCAGTTAGCCAGGATGGCTGATAAATGATGGAAAGTGGCTTGGTGAGTACTTCCATCAGCTCCCTCAGTACCCTCAGGTGGACCCCATCTGGCCCCATAGACTTGTGTTATGTCTAAGTGGTGTAGGAGGTTGCTAAACATTTCCCCTTGGATTATGGCGGTTTCATTCTGCTCCCCGTTGTGGAGGAATGGCTCGTCATAAACGGGCACGAGATGTTTGGACAAGAAACATCTGCTAGCTAAGCACGCAAGTTGTAAGGACACTGTAACCTTGAAGCTAAGCAAGAACTTACGAAACAATAGATTAAGGAAGTTCGTTATGAAGTTCGTTATCTAAAGATGGAACTGAATCCTGGATACAGAGCTATTTTGAAACATGTTAATAGCCAATTAGCATAAGTGGAAAATTACTGTGTTGGACTGAAAGGTATAAATAATCTTATGCTTTACAATAAAGTTTGAGTCATCAGCTTAACTCATATTGAGTCTGTTCTGATTTCTCCGCTATCCCGTCCCTGCAGGAAATAACCATTCTCCTGACTGTCTCTTATGACTCGTACCTGGCCTAAACTGAGAGCAGACATGCCCTTCCGCAAAACATTTGGGCATCAGCCAAAGCCTTACTCTTCTCTTTGAGGCTGTGCACACTAACCAAAATTCAGTGCTCTTAAAAGTGCTCCAAGGGACTTCCAGTTTGCAAGGTATCCATCTTTGCTAGGTAAGCCCCAAAGTCCATACTGCATGTATACAGAGATTGGTGCTTCCCCAGTGCTCACTGTCTCCATGGTGTGCAGGAAGAACCAAGAGGACAGCGCTACCACCTGCCTTCCCATTGTCAGTGCCTAACGCTGCCACAAAATAAATGCCTCATTCTCCAAGATACAAGATCACTTTGCCCCAGGGCTCCAGGCACTTCAGTGTTGTTACATTGAGAACCAATTGCTTGCAGGGCTGATGAGACTTTTCTATTAGGTGGAAAGGAACTGTCCCCATTAGTGAACATCTGAAGCAGCAGTTTGGGAATGGCTGTATACTCTTCTTGCATTACAAAAATGTTTACCTCCTTCCTCATACTTCTTGCTTTTCTCTTTTCTGAGGCAGATATATGAAAGTCTTGCAAAGATCTTTGGCTGAGCTGGGTGGAGGGGCAGGGGGAGGGCACCTGCCAAAAAATAGGGAAGTAAACAGTGCTGCATAAAGGACTTGAGAACTGCTTACTTTTGGATCAGGGCTTCCAACCTGTAGAGAGATGTTCAGAAGGCTGTGCCGCCATTCAGCAAGACCTGGACAGGCTAGAGTGTTGGGCAGAGAGGAATCTAATGAAGTTCAACAAAGGCAAGTGTAGGGTACTGCACTTGGGGAGGAATAACCCCATGCACCAGTACAGGTTAGGGGCTGACCTGCTGGAGAGCAGCTCTGCGGAAAAGGACCTGGGAGTCCTGGTGGACAACAAGTTGACCATGAGCCAGCAATGTGCCCCTGTGGCCAAGAAGGCCAATGGCATCCTGGGGTGCATCAAGAGGTATGTGGCCAGCAGGTCGCGGGAGGTTATCCTCCCCCTCTACTCTGCCCTGGTGAGGCCGCACCTGGAGTACTGTGTTCAGTTCTGGGCTCCCCAGTTCAAGAAAGACAAGGAACTACTGGAGAGAGTCCAGAGGAGGGAGTACAAAGATGATCAAGGGACTGGAGCATCTCTCTTATGAGGAAAGGCTGAGGGACTTGGGTCTTTTTAGCCTGGAGAAGAGAAGGCTGAGGGGGGATCTCATCGATGCTTACAAATACTTAAAGGGTGGGTGTCAAGAGGATGGGGCCAGACTCTTTTCAGTGGTGCCCAGTGATAGGACAAGAGGCAATGGGCACAAACTGGAACACAGGAAATTCCGTCTGAACATAAGGAAAAGCTTCTTTCCTTTGAGGGTGATAGAGCACTGGAACAGGCTGCCCAGAGAGGTGGTGGAGTCTCCAACTCTGGAGACATTCAAAACCCGCCTGGATGCCATCCTGTCCAACCTTCTCTAGGTGAACCTGCTTTGGCAGGGTGTTTGGACTAGATGATCTCCGAAGGTCCCTTCCAACCCCTATCATTCTGTGATTCTGTTCTTCCCTTGTCAAAAATCAAAAGATTATATGAACCAGGAAGCAGATTTTGAAAGGGGATGAAGAAGCATTGCAGTCAATGCACACAGGAAAAGCTTTTTACCAATTCCATTGCATCAGAAAAAGGAGATATAAATGTTCCAGACTGGAAAATAAGCATTTTTTTAAATGGCTTTAAAACTCTGAATTGTCTTTATGTGGCATAATTGGAATTCTGTGTTCTTAGAATCATAGAATCACAGAATAGTTAAGCTTGGAAGTGATCTCTGAGGATCAGCCGTGGAGATCTGGAGTTCAACCTCCCACTCAAATCAGGATCAGCTAGAGCAGGTTGCTCAGTGTAAGGGTATGTGGAAGGAGAGTGTCTGCTCCTTTAAAGGTATCTGTTCAAGGACCTTTTTCAGTGCAACAAGGGAAAATAAGAAAAGGAGGCAGCCATAAACAAGAACATACAGGGACAAAAACCTGACCAACAAATAAGGGAGGCAGTGAGGAAAACCAAACCTTGTCAGTCACACAAATTGATGAGCACATGTGAGAGTGTGAGAAGGCTTATTCCAGGAAGGTTATCTGATCAGGGACCTGGTAAACTGGGAAACTAAGGGAGAAATGGGGAAACCAGAAACAAAATATACAGAGACAAAGACCTGACAAAACAAACATGGAGACAGTGACAAGAAACAAACCCCACCAGTCACACTAATTGATGGACTGTCAAGAAACTACAGACGCCACTTCCAGGAAGATCAACCTGGATTTTGCAACTGATAAGATTGTAAACCAGGGGGGATCCCGGACTGGGAGGGGTGAGTGAATAGATAGAGCTGTACAAACCCATGAGGGAATGTGCAGGGGGAAGGGGGAGCAAAGAGGAACAAAGAGGGGGATAGACAGAAAAGGGTATAAAAGAGGCCGGTTGCATGTAAAACAGTGCCAGTCTTCTTATTAAATCTTTTCATAACTATCTTGCTGTGTAATCTCACTCTGTATCTTGTGTGCATGTGTGCTGTGAAGACTGAATGCCAGCTACTGGAGAGACCAGTGAGAACAGATTTTGTGCCAGCTGCTGGAGTAAGACTGGGGGTGTACACACCCTTGGCCTGTGCTGTCAGCATTTACCCTCAGGAATTACCATGATGTTGTTGAAGCAGTGTTACACAAGCTAGTACACCTGAGGTTGCTGCTGCATTCAACTCAACCTCGCTGTCTTTTCAGCTTTTCCTGAAGTGCCTGAGTTCTGCCTCCTTAAACTTGAAAATTTATCACTTGAGTTATCTTTGTAATTGTGAGACTCGAAGAGGCCAGGTAAGATTAAAAATTCAGATGTCAGCATTCCATCTTCCAAATATATTTAAAAATTAAGACTGCATTCTTCTGACTTAAAAGTTATAGCTTTATACTTGAAGAGTGCAGGGAGAGGTGTCCCAATGCAATTTTGGGATACAGGTTCAATCCTCACAGTCCCTCATCAATCTCTTCCTGCCACTGGCAAAATGTAGGAGTTGAGGCAGAAACATCATCTTCATCAGGATTGACCTCCAAGTGAATTTTGTTAAACTCAGAATATGTGGCAGTCAAACATAAAATGCTCCTGCAGTAGTTCACCCTTTCAACTAGCAGCACCACAGGGACCTCTCAAAACAATTAAGAATTCTTTTCCTCAACTGCTTATGAAAAATATTATCTAATTTTTCCTTAGTACAATTAAAATAACTTTCATATTCTCTCAGTAAAGCCTCTAGCACCTGTTAAATTTGTCTCCTTATCTATAAATTAATATATTTGAGAGTCTTGGAGTATTTTGAATCAACATAATCCAGACCCCAGTCTTTCTGGCAACTATCAGGTTGTGGGGAGACTCTTGAATTCATTGGGATGAATGTGAATCCATGCGATTAGTTTCTGGCAGCAGACAATTGGTTGTCCCTGAAGAAGAGATGCAATTGATTCTATGGTTCATGGCAGCCATGCTCTTGTCTCCAGTTAAAGACCATATGGGGGATAAATTTCTGTTTGATCCTGCAATCATCCACTGTGCTAAAAGCTTATTTTCAGAGTTCCAGAACAGCACTTATTCTTATTAACTGATGATTTCATGTTCTTCATCTGATTGTTCCAATACCATAAAAATGTGAATGATGAACAGTTAAGTAATATAGCTAGCTAGGAAAGAGCTGCAGGATAAAACAGAACCAGAGGCTGAAAGGGCTAATGGTTCTTACAGAATGCTCTAGTCAGGGAAAGAATCTAAGAATCTTGAGTTTGTGTATCAGCAGCTATCAGAGATGATACCCACAAAAAGGAGGGGAAACCAAAAACTGTAAGTTCAAACACATTATCATTTCTACCAATAATTCAAATAGCAGAAATCTGGGATCTGAATCTGAAAGTCAATTTTAAAGTTAAGGTAGTTCATAGTGTTATATCAGGGTTATAGCTTTATATATGGCTAAATGAAGAGTGAGGAAATAACATTTACTAGACTTGATGGAGGAAGGGGATACCATCAGGAGAGCTGAAGGTAAGGCAAGGAACGGCATGGCACTGGCTGAGGGTGGCAATGCTAATGTGAGCATTTACACTGCTCCAGGGAGCACGGAGGGTTTAGGAGCACATCTGAAATGCTTGTACACCAACACATGCAGCATGAGGAACAAACAGGACAAACTGGAAGCGTTGGTCCGTTCCCAGAGCTATGATGTCTTTGGTATTAGTGAGACTTGGTGGAATGAGTCCCATGACTGAAGTGCAGGGATGGAGGGCTGCAGGATGTTCAGAAAGGACAGGCAGGGCAGGCGAGGTGGAGGAGTTGCACTGTATGTAAGGGAGAGGTTTGACTGCACAGCCCTTACAGTTAGTGATGATGTGGTGGAGAGCCTCTGCGTGAGGATTAGGGGGATGGAAAACAAAGGAGATGTTGTAGTGGGTGTCTACTGCTGATTGCCCAGCCAAGATGATCGAACTGATGAGTTATTCTATAGGCAATTAGGAGAAATCTCTGGATCCGTAGCCCTTGTCTTTATGGGAGACTTCAACTTCCCAGGCATCAACTGGGAATACCACAATGCTGTGACAAGCAAGTCTGGGAAATTTCTGAAGTATGTGGAAGATAACTTCTTGTCACAAGTACTCAGTGAGCCAACTAGGAAATATGTCCTCCAAGACTTGTTGGTTTTGAATAGAGACGGACTCGTGGGGGATGTGATGGTAGGAGGCTGTCTTGACCACAGTGATCAAAAAATGGTAGAGTTTAAAATTTTTGGTGCAATGAGGAAAAAAAAAAACCTGGTGTGCATGTGTAATTCACTAGCAAACTAGACTAGATTGGACTAGATGGCTAGTAGGAGGCCCAGGGTCCAGACAGGGGTATCATGTGGGCAGAGGGTCTGTGCTAGTATGCCCAAGGGGACTTGCGAATGTGGAGTGCATGTGGGATGAGTGTGTGAGTGCACGTGTGTTTTCTAGTGAGCATCAAGCTGGACTAGCCAGCAATTAGGGGACCCGTTAAGCAGGTAAGAGGGCCTGGGGTCCAGGCAGTGGTACCAGATGGACAGAGGGGGCTGTGAATGTGTTTGTGAATCCAGTGTCATGTGTGTGCCTTCACTAGTAAACTTCTATCTCTGACAGCCAAAGAGGAGGAAGGGGACTTGTTTATGTTTTACATGGGTCCTATATGTAGGTGCTCTTGAAGACAGCACTTTGTCTGTGGCAGTCTGTGTAACTGGATGTGTCAGTGTCGTCTGTGTGCCTATGGATCTCTGGGATATGTGCTCAGCTTCACTACTGGTTGGACCTGCAAATGGGAAAGTGGCAGTTGTGTGTCAGCCTGGGCACCAGGCTGTGCTCCAGCCACCCGGCAGGAGGAAGTCCTGGGTGGGAGCTGCTGGAGACAGTGGCCACTCCTAACATCCTTTAACACCTGGCAGCAGTTTTTCTACACTGGGGAGCTAACAGGGAAAAAGACCCAGTGTGAAGTGAAGTATGTTTTCTCTCTCTACTTCCCACTATTTCCATCTACTTCTCTCTTTACTTTCTACCCCCACCCTTTGCAAAGGATCTGTGCAGACAGACTATTTGTACTTTATACTGGATGCTGTGGAACTTCTTTGCTGTTGCAGCACATGGTTACAGACAACAAAGCAAGCAAGGTGGAGTAGGTTTAGTGATTACTTTAAGAGTCTGTGGATATGTACAGTTGCCCCACCTTGGTGTACACCTAATAAGTGCTTCTGAGGGACAGAGCTGGGTGGTGGGTGTTGCCCATTCAAACTGCAGGTTAGACCTGCAGTCTCCTGTCTGGAGGTGTGAGAGGCACCCCATACCCTAAGGAAGAAAAGGAGGGATAGAGTTGTTTATGGGCTTAACTTCTGCTTCCTACTCTTGGAAGAGAAAAATGGCTTGAGTGGAATTGTACTCATGCTCGTTTACGTCTGCCCCTGTTCTTTGGGACCCTGGTGTAGTGTTGGAGGTGTAGCTGTGTAGTTAGCTGCAGTGCAGCTGTCTGGTTAGTTTATGTGTGCTGGGGTTGTTTTACTTTCATGATGCTCTTGCAAGGCTTGTGTTTAAAAGGCTTATTCTTAATAGGACAGTAGGTGGGAGGGGAGTGTTCAAAATATTTAGAGTAAACACTGGAGGGAGGGGGGGGAGAGATTATTTTCAAAAGTTTGTAGGTTTGTGTCCAAGATATCAGCAAATGCAGTGCAAATAAGAAAGTCCTAGATGTTTTCCATATTTATGGCTACAAGTGTCTGGAATGAATGGAAAAGATCTTGCATCTTCTGAATAGGAATAAATTTGAGCAAGAAGTAATTATATTTAACTGGCTAGACAACTAATCTTGCAAGATAACTTATTACCAATATAACACAGATCATAGGCTCTTAAGCTTTATACTATAACTATAACTATGTGTATAATCTTTAATAAAATGATGGGTGCTAGGTGGTAATCCACAAAGCTAGCACACCGGCCTACATACTCTTTGGAATATTTATACAGTTCAAAACACAGAAATACACACCCTTAATTATAATTATTGGTTAGTACATTATCTTAACCATTTCTCTTGGTTAGTACAGTCTCTCGCTTTCATTTAAAGCTACAATGTCCTTTAATTGATGTGTGCATGCTCCAGTGCGGTGGTGGTCGGTCTGTCTGTCTCCCTCTCTCTAATTGAGTCGGTGGTCGCGATCTCCCACTGCCGCCTTTACCTTTCCCCCAGTCACTGCAGATCTTTGTTGCTTTTAGCAGTTGTCTGGGTCTCAGCTGGGTTTTCAGCACCTCTTGCAGAGGGATGTTCCCTTGTTATCAATCTTCTGTTCTTCTTCAAGGGTATATTCATTAGCAAGGCATGTACTGTTTATACAAAGTGTCCTCTTTCACAAGGCCTTGTAACCTTTTTACAGCTCTTTGCTCTTGCTCAGTGAAAGATTCCAATTTCTAAGGTACATCACTGGTGGCAATCACTTCCTATGAGAACCTGCTACAACAACAGTGTCGAGATTTTCAGGTGCAAGGCCCTGGGAACACCACCATGAGAACAACAAGGAAAAAATATTGCCCCAGAAGCTCTGGAAACCACCATCATGGAAACTTGGGTGAAAGGTTACAGAGCTGCAGAGTTGCAGTACAAAGGCTAAGGCACCTAAGGCACTGTGCAACAAAAGGACAGAGCAGGAGAAAGGAAGCATCAGACCCCAGATTGCATTACACCAGTACGTGTTGCCAAGGAAGGAAGTAGTGGGAACTAGGGACAGAGAGGTGCTCTGTAGAAGAATTACTTTGTAGAAGGATAACTTTACTTGATCAAGAGAAACAGAAAGCCAACCTAGGCCTCATCCTAGATAGAGTGGAAAGGAGGTGGGTAAGAGAAATAAAATGGAACACATCTCCTTCCAAAGGGTGTCAGAGGGAAAGAACCCCTATATGCTTGCTCTAAAGAATCAGTTCGAGAAACAGCAAACACATCTCTTTCTGCTAAAACAACCATGTCCAAGCTTATGAAGGACAAGAAGATGAGTAGGAACAGGTAGCATGGATTTACAAAGGGCAAATTGTGCCTGACTAACCTGATTGCCTTCTATAGTGAGATGACTGGCTGTGTGGATGAGGGAAGAAGTGGATGTTGCTTACCTTGACTTTATCAAGGCCTTTGACATAGTCTCCCATATTAGCCAAATTGGTGAAAAATTGTTTGGGAAGACTGACTTTAAGGTAAGTAGAAAATTGACTGGAATACCAGGCTCAAAAGGTGGTGAACAGCAGTACAAAGTCCAAGTACAGTGTCTGGTT
The DNA here is from genome assembly GCA_008921705.1 of Burhinus oedicnemus. Classification (NCBI taxonomy): domain Eukaryota; kingdom Metazoa; phylum Chordata; class Aves; order Charadriiformes; family Burhinidae; genus Burhinus; species Burhinus oedicnemus. The sequence goes on from VFFE01007702.1 coordinate 560,276, forward strand.
ACTACTGGCATCCCTCAGGGCTTGATACTGAGGCTAATACTGTTCAGTGTCTTTCTTAACAACCTGGATGATGGGACAGAGTGCGCTCTCAGCAAGTTTCTGGATGATGCCAAATTTGGGGCAGTGGTCAATACACTGGGAAGCAGGGCTGCTACTCAGAGGTACCTCAACAAGCCGGAAAAATGGACTGTCAGGAACCTTGTGAAATTCAACAAAGGTAAATGCAAAGATACAAAGCACTGTGATTTGGGCTTGAGTTCCCAGGTGGGGCCTCTCTTGTGCCACACAAAGCCAAGCACACTTTGAATGCAAACATACTATCACTGCATACCACTGTATCACGTTCCCAGGGATTGATGTGAGGCTGACCGGCCTGTAGTTCCCTGGATCCTCCTTCTTGAAGAGTGGGGCGATATTTGCTTTCTTCCAGTCTTCAGAAACCTCTTCCAGATTGCCATGACTTTTCAAAGATGATAGAAAGTGACCTTGCAATGACATTGGCCAGCTCCCTCAGTACTTGTGTGTGCATCTTGTCAGGCCCCATGGACCTGTGTATGTCCAGTTTATTTAAATGTTCCGTAACCTGATCTTCCTCCACTGAGGACAAGTCTTCCTTCATCTAGACTTTTCCTCTTGTCTCAGGGGCCTGGAATTTCTGAAGGCTGGTCTTGCTAATGAAGACTGAAGCAAAGAAAGCATTCAGAACCTCAGCCTTTTCCATGTCCTCTGTCACAAGGACCCCTACCCCATTCAGCAACAGATCCACATTTTCCCTGGTCTTCCTTTTGTTGCCAATACACTCATAGAAGCCCTTCTTTTTGCCCTTCACATCCCCTGCCAGATTCAAATCCAGGTGGGATTTTGGCTTTCCTAACCCCATCCCTGCATAGTCAGACAGTGTCTCTGCATTTCACCCAGGTCACCTGACCTGAATCCATGTCTTGCACACTTCTTTTTTATGTTTGAGTTTTGTTAGTTTGCATTTGAGTTGGGTTTTATCAAGTAAAGTTATCCTTTTGTATCCATGCAGGCATCCTGCCACCTTTGCTTGATTTCCTGCATGTCAGGATGGAACATTCTTGAGCTTGGAGGAGGTCATCCTTGGAAATCAACCAACTCTCATGTAACCCTCTTCTCTCTAGGGCCATATCCCATGAGATTCTTCCAAGCAGATCGCTGAAGAAGCCATAGCCTGCTCTCCTGAAGTCCAGGGTTTTGATCCTGGTTTCTGTCTTGTTCCCTCCTCTTAAGATCCTAAACTCCACCATCTCATGGTCAGTGCAGCCAACGCTGACCCAGCCTTTATGTCCCTGACTAGTTCTTTGTTTGTAAGTATGAGGTCCAGCAGAACACCTTTCCTTGTTGGCTCCTTGATCAACTGCATTAGGAAGTTGTCTCCTGGACGGCTTGTGCCCTGCTGTGTTTTCCCTCCAGCAGATATTGGGGTGGTTCCAGTCCCCCATGAGGACCAGAGCCTGTGAATATGAGGCTTCTTCCAGTTGTCTGAAGAAGGCCTTATCTACTTCTTCCTGATCAGGCACTCTGCAGCAGACACCCACTTTAACATTGGCCATGTTGGTCTGCCCACTGATCCTGACCCGTAAGCCTTCAGCTAGCTCATCACCCATCCTTACGCAGATCTCCATGCATTCCTGTGGCTCTCTCACATAAAGGGCAACTCCCACTCCTCATATTCCCAGCCTGTCCTTCCTAAACCGCCTGTATGCATCCATGGCTGCACTCCAGTCATGTGAGCTTGTGGTGGGTTATTCTCGGAGTGCAGACCAGCTCACTTACTCCACCCAGCAGGATGGTGGGGAGAAAACAGGAAGAACAAAAGCAAGAAAACACGTGGGTCAAGATAAAGACAGTTTAATAGATAAAAGAATGAGAGGAAAAAAAGCGAAGCAAAGGAAAACACCACAGTGATTAGAAAATGGTAGAGTTTAAAGTTTTTGATGTAATGAGAAAAAAAAAGCGAGCAGAGTTCCTACCCTGGATTTCAAGAGAGCAAACTTTAAGCTA
>VFFE01007702.1:585752-606945 GCA_008921705.1 Burhinus oedicnemus
TCCCTTATGAGGAAAGGCTGAGAGAGCTGGGACTCTTTAGCCTGGAGAAGAGAAGGCTGAGGGGAGACCTTATTCTTGCTTAGAAGTATCTGAAGGGTGGGTTGAAGGAGGGTGGAGGCAGACTCTATTCAGTGGTTCCCAGTGACAGGACGAGGGGCAACAGGCACAAGTTGGAACACAGGAAGTTCCATTCAAACCTAAGAAAAAACTTCTTTACTTTGAGGGTGGCAGAGCACTGGAACAGGCTGCCCAGGGAGGTTGTGGAGTCCCCTTCTCTGGAGATTTTCAAGTCCCGCCTGGATGCAGTCCTGGAGGCATTCCTGCGTCAGCAGGGGAGTTGGACTAGATGATCTCTAGAGGTCCCTTCCAACTCTGAAAATTCCATGATTCTGTGATTTCACAATCATAAGGCATTTTTCGATTCATTTGCCCTTCAATCCAGGCAGAAAACATAGTATTTTATAAACAATAACTGACACACCAAATACAGTCAGTCCTGGTCAATATTAATGTATCCGAGTCTGTTGCAAGAGTAAAGAGGTTAGTATATCCCATTTTTGCTATTACATCCTCTTGTCCCTGGATCCTTTTCCCTTGCTGCTTTGTGATACTGAGGATGGAAAAAATTTAATTTGTTCATTTTTTCCCCTTCTTTGCCCCCTCCATCCATGTTCAATACTCTTGTGTTGCTGGGACATCTTAGCCTACTCTCTATCATATGTTAATAAACGCTTGCAGTCAGCAGGTGCTGGTACCATCACTGAAAATAAGCATCGCAAATGCATCATCTGTCCCGAATAGAAGGGGAGATGCTAGGACGCCCAATAGATATAAATCCTCTATGAGAAAAGCATACCTCTGTGCAATTTCCCCATTCCTGTCACAGGTTCATCTACCTCAGCTTTCTATTTTGATAATTATTTCCTTTATTGATTGCTTTTCTTGGTTATCACTAGCTTCTTCAATAACTATAAAGGGGTTCATGAAGGCAAGACGTAAAAGAATTTGTATTAGCCATAATCATTGAGCTTTTATGGCCCTCAGCTGGAGCATGGCAGAATGATGAAATAAGTAACAATAGTTTGAATTTAAAAGTTGCAAATATCAAAACATTCCTGTCATGGTTTAACCCCGACTGGCAACTAAGCACCACACAGCCGTTCGCTCACTCCCCCCAAGTGGGATGGGGGGCAGAGAATCGGAAAAGTAAAAGTGAGAAAACTCGTGGGTTGAGATAAAAGCAGTTTAATAATTGAAATAAAATAGAAGAAGAAGAAAAACTTTAATGAAAAGGAAAATAAGAAAAAGAGAGAAATAAAACTCAAGAAAGACAAGTGATGCAAATGAAAACAATTGTTCACCACCAACCGACCGATGCCCAGCAAGTCCCTGAGCAGCGGACCCCCCGCCAACATCCCCCCTAGTTTTATTGCTGAGCATGACATCATATGGTATGGAATATCCCTTTGGTCAGTTGGGGTCGCACTTCTTGTGCACCCCCAGCCTACTCAATGGCGGGGCGGTGTGAGGAGCAGAAAAGGCCTTGGCTCTGTGCAAGCACTGCTTAGCAATAACTAAAACATCCCTGTATTATCAACACTGTTTCCAGCACAAATCCAAAACATAGCCCCTTACCAGCTACTGTGAAGAAAATTAACTCTATCCCAGCCAAAACCAGCACATTCTCCACCCCTTATTCCATACCATTTATGTCATGCTCAGGTCCCACACTCTCCAATACATTCTCATTAAGCACACACCCCCCCTTCCCATCCTTTGATATAATACACAGATATCATTCTCTTAGTCTATGGACCATCTCTGTAAAATGTCCATAAAATGTCCATTGAGCTCATTTAGTCCGTGACTTTGGGCTCCATCTGTTATGGTAGTCACTCAGGACAGGAGAGGTGGTGTGTTGCATGGAATTATTGGGCATCAAAACCAGCTCATGTCGGGTCGCTGCTGCGCTTGCAGTGCTTCTTGTAAGGCTTGTCCTCCATTGGTTCAGGTGTTTCCTGCTGTAGTAATTCCCATAACATGCAACTCAAATCATGGTTTACAACAATTTAAAGGTCTTTCCATTACATTCCCCACCCCTGGTCCCTTTGGACTAGGCCTTAAGTTTTAACATTGCAATGAATTCCTCCTCTTGCCTCTAGCCTGGCTAGCAGCAAGAAGTTCCTGCTATAATACCTTTGATATATGGCAGCCACAGCAGTGGTGACATACAGCATTGTGTAATACTGCCATCATACAACTCAAATCATGGATTATTTTCACCCAGGATCAAATCACTTTGAGGTACACATTGGACTCCCCCATCCTTCTGCATTACCCACCAAGTGCACCCAGGTACTTGAGCAAAAACAATCCCACAAATAGGTTTGCCCTTTCCTGAGGAAGGAATAACCCTGACTGGTTTTCCATACCAGTTCCTTATATGTACTACAGAGACATTATCTCCTTCCACAGTGTGCAGGGGTTTTGATTGGACAGGGCCAGGTCAACTGGCAGATCCTCTAGCATGAACTAGCCAAGTGGCTTCTGCTAAATGTGTATCCCAATGCTTGAATGTCCCAGCACCCATTGCTCTCAGTGTAGCTTTTAACAGTCCCTTGTATTGTTTCATTTTCCCGGAGGCTGATGCATGATAGGGGATGTGATACACCTGGTCAATGCCATGCTTCTTGGCCCAGGTGTTTATGAGGTTGTTTCAGAAATGAGTCCCGTTGTCTGACTCAATTCTTTCAGGGGTTCCATGTCACCATAAAACTTTCAAGGCCCAAGAGAGTATTCTGGGCAGTGGCATGGGTCACATGGTATGTTTCCAACCATCCAGTAGTCGCTTCCACCATTGTAAGCACATGGTGCTTGCCATGGCTGGTTCACAGTAGTGTGATATAATCAATCTGCCAAGCTTCCCCATATTGATATTTCAGCCATTGTCCTCTATACCGATAAGGCTTTTAGCCACTTGGCTTTTTTGATTATGGCACACATTTTACATTCATGGATAACTTGTGCAATGGCATCAATAGTCAAGTCTACCCCTCCATTGTGAGCCCATTTCTATGTTGCATCCCATCCTAAATGCCCTGATGTGCCATGGGCCCATCAAGCTATAACTAACTCACCCTTATGTTCCCAGCCCAGATCCACCTGAGTCACTTCAATTCTAGCAGCCTGGTCCACCTGCTGGTTGTTTCCATGGTCTTCAGTGGCATGACTCTTGGGTATGTGAGCATCTATGTGTCATACTTTTACAACCAGGTTCTCTATCCGAGCAGCAATATCTTGCCACAGCTCAGCAGCCCAGATGGATTTACCTCTGTGCTGCCAGTTGCTCTGCTTCCATTGCTGCAGCCACTCCCACAGAGCATTTGCCACCATTCAGAAGTCAGTATAGAGATAAATTACTGGCCTTTTTTCTCATTCAGCAATACAAAGCTGGGGGAAGAAGGAAGGGGGAGGTACATTCAGAGTGATGGAGCCCTGCTTTCCTGGAGATGGCTGAACACCTGCCTGCCGATGGGCAGCAGTGAATGAATTTCTTTATTTTGCTTTGCTTGCGTGCACAGCTTTTGCTTTACCTATTAAACTGTCTTAATCTCAACCCACAAGTTTTCTCATTTTTACTCTTCTGATTCTCTCCCCCATCCCATTGTGGGGAGAGTGAGCAAGCAGCTCTGTGGTGCTTAGTTGCCAGCTGGGGTTAAACCTCGATAGTCATCAGTAACTGAAGGAGGAAAGAAAGATCCTCAGATGTTTCTCAAAGCTAGTTCTGTTTCTTGGGGATGTATATTCCCCCAGCTGCTCATTAGTTCAACTAAAATCTAGCAAATTTTAAGAACTTCTTTTTATTATTGCTGATGTTATTACTAATTATTGCTAGTATATTCCTACTATGCCAATAATCATGGCCATAAAAAGTCTAGTATTCGAATAAGCACTCAAAAGCCTGAAGAGCCAGGACTCTTCTGTCTTGTTTTTGCTCAGAATGCTTCAAATTTGTAACCTCTAGCACTGTTTTCAAAATCCCAGTCAGAAAGTTGATTTGGGTTTTTGGTTGGTAGGTTTATATTTTTTTGTGTAGCTCGTCTCCCACTAACAATGGATTATTCTGGGGAACAGATGGAAAGCCTGAGGCCACCTCTCTCCCTGCCCTCCCTGCGGCAGGGTCTGAGCGGCAGCTGGTACAGAGCCAGCTTCCAAATGGCCACCAAGATTGAGCATTGCAAACAATTAATGTGCTTGGGGACAGACTTTTTAATAGGGCCTGTAGCGATAGGATAAGGAGTAATAGTTTTAAACTAAAAGAGCGTAGATTCAGAGTAGGTATAAGGAAGACATTTTTTACAATAAGGGTGGTGAGACACTGGAACAGGTTGCCCAGAGAGGTGGTAGATGCCCCATCCCTGGAAACATTCAAGGTCAGGTTGGATGGGGCTCTGAGCAACCTGATCTAGTTGAAGATGTCCCTGCTCATTGAAGGGGGGTTGGACTAGATGACCTTTAAAGGTCCCTTCCAACCCAAACCATTCTATGATTCTGTCTTTCTGTATAGGCTCCATCTCCATCATATCCCCAAAGTGAGCGGGATAGAAAGAGGAGATGGGAAAACTCCAAGATACAGGGGCATTCTTAAGGCACGTATCAGGCTTGCTGGGAATAATAAGGCCTTAGGAGACCTAGAGGAGGGCATGGGGAAAGGAATAGAGCATATGGTACACACTGAATGAAGTCTAAAAGACACTTAGTAGTATGAGGGAGACCTCAGACTAACCCCGTGGAGAAGACAGCTTGAATGGGGAGGGTGCCAGAGCTCCTCCCAGACAATGAGGGTGGGAAAGGGCTCCTGACACGATCCAGTCCCCTGAAAAGACGGGAATGGCAGATCTTCCCTTTACCATCCCAGTCTGTGTTGGGGGCTGTGCCATACCTTCCCACATCATAAGAAGGGGACTGGGGGAAGGGGGACTGCCTCAATTACAGAAGGAAATTTATGTCTCCTGAAAATGCTGGAAAGCCAGCCTTCCTGCTCAGAGGTAGCCAGGCATTCGGCACTCTCACCTGCAAATGAAGGGAGGAAATTCAACTTGGGGCACCAAATGCTTTTGGACACACCTCCAAACTCATAGCTACTTCTCTGACACTCCCCCTCACCAAATGCTTAAATAAACTGAAAACATTTTAGGATAGATAACCTGGACTCCACTGCAGGTCCCATCACTACCCTGCAGCCCCTGATAGTTCAACTAAAGGGCTTTGGAGGCATCGTGCTGGAGACAGAGATGAGAGAGTTTTTAGGATCAACTAGTCAGTGAACTCAACATAACAGTAACTTCAAAAAAAAAAAGGTTTTGGTAGGGATTTTGTTTATTTGGGCTGGGGTTAGGGTTTTTAAATTTTGTTTTATTTGTTTTCCTGGCAAGATGATGCACTCCAGTTAATTGCACACTCCTTTCTGAAACCAGAACATCAGAAGTCGAATGTGTTCCCTGAACTTGCTGGAATAAACATTATACATGGCCCCCTCTGGAGCATTTTCATTAGGGTGATTCTCTGCTGTCAGTGCATGTGACTTACTACATAATTCATCTAAAAAGCCCATAGAAAACAGCCCTTCTAGGGATTGCAGGCATCCTTGGAGGGCTCTGGGTCTAAACAGTAGTGTGTAGATTGCGACTGTCTCTAAAATGTCATATGCCTGATGTATTTACTATATGGGCATATCTAATATATTATCTAATATATTTGTTTGCTGTCTGTGGGTGAGAATATAAAGAGACTATTCCAGGTTAGATTAATGTTTGTTCTGGACATATATGAGTTAATAAAAAGTGATCCTCTGGAGATATATTCAGAGTGAATCCTAAGATATGCCAATCAGTGGGTGCAACCTGAAATGTATCAAGTACAACAAGTAGCAAATTTGGCTTCTGTAGCAGTTTCTCCACGGTACAATGCAGTGTTATCCAGGCATAGCTGAGTTAAGTCTAAACTCTTAGGGGGAAATATATCACGCTGGATCTGACAGCTTGAGAGAGGCGAGGCTGCTGTGGCTCTATGCCCCAGGTCCAACCAGCAGTGAGCCTGAAGATGTATTCCTAGCAGGCACATGCACACAGCGCACACTTATACATCACATGGCCAGCTACGCAGATCACAGACAGCCACACAAAGCACTCCCACAAACACAAACAGCACCAACAGCCTCATCCTGCTCCCCTCCCTGGCACTAGCAAGAATATACATATATGTAGACATATATACAGCATGAATCCCTCCATCAGCTGGGCTCTCTCAGTCTGCCCAGTAGCTGCCCCTGGATCCCAGTCTCCCCAGTGGCTGGCACCTGGACATACAAGCCTCTGAGGCCACAGCCCCATTCCAGCTGCTAGTACAGACCATCCCACATGCACATATACACACACACACTCACTCAGAGCTGGCTGGGTCTCCCCTGCTCCCCAATAGCAACTCCCCCATGGTCTCGCCCTTAGAGAAACCTTAGAGAAAGGAATTCAATAAGAAGATAGGACAGACTGTGCAGATCAGGTACAAGGCATGGCCAGACAAGCGTACTAATCAGCCAGCTCCTTACACACAACTGACCAATTTTATCCTCTTACCCCTCTATTTTCCCACACTTTTTCCAACCCACTTGTTCCACTTTAATCCCTCCCTTTCCCTGCTTTCAATTCCTCCCCTAAACATACCATAATGTCCTGTACAATCCTGAAATGCTCTTCCTCTGCATCCCATCATGTGTCCCATATCACTAGGCAGAAACTCGTTCCAAAAAGTGCTCCAGTGTTGACTCATGGTGATGGTTTTTATGCCTGGACAGTAAGGCTGAGGCTCTCCTGGGACAGCCCTGGGAGGGGTCTGGATGTGGTGTTACTTCTTCTGAGTCTTTAACTTGGGTTCTCTCCTGCTTTTGTGCTCCTGTGTTCCTCTGGGCTTGTGGAAGTGGGCCTTTGACAGGCTGGTGGCTCCTGCAATAGGCCTGGAAGCAGCCAGGGCCAGGATATTATTTGGGCTCCCTCACCTGCCATCATCCCTCTGTGCTCCTTTGTGGATGTGCAGATGAGCTTTTATCACATAATTTAATGTGAACAAGCTATCTTCCACAACATCACAGAAGTGCTCCCATATTGCTCTGTCCTAGCTACCTTGGCTTCCAGCATCTCAGCAACCTCAGCCAACTAGGGCTGGGTATGTCTGAATCCCACTCCATCATGCTGTGCAATACTCCTCGTAAGCTGCCTACACAAGCAAACACACATACAGACACACACACACATCCCACCATTGTTGCCTGGATAATTATTTGAAGCTCTTGCATGTTCAGAGGCACAGGGTCACACTCCTGCACGAAGTTTAGTTTCCTGCTTCTTTGAAATTTTTGTTCTTTTGTGGTTGGTTTCAGTCTCCCTGCTAGAACCAAGTTCTTTATTTAACTGATTCTTTTGACCTCAAGCAGAGTCTTATCTGAGAATAGATGTAGCCCTTTAAGCTCATACCTGATATTTTCCCAAAAGATAATATGCTGCAACGTAGACCTTTTACCTACTGCTTCATCTCTGTAATAAAGGAGCATTTCATTATGCTTGGTTATAACCAGAACTGACATTTAATTTTTTTGCAGACTTGGATGGGAGTTGTGCATGATAACAGTGTCTTTGGTCTTTATAATGGCGTGTTCACCATTTTAAGCGTTGTAATATTCACTTTGAAACCTGTGTGCTCATGAGAGATGAGGTAACAGGATATCTTTGCCTAGGCAACATTGGGTTTATTCTCTACTTCAGTAAATGAAGTGTTAGAAGCGGCAGCAATATAAATCTCGTTATACTCTATTGAACTAATAAGAAAAAAATTCAGAAGAATATTTTGTGAACTAACAAGTATTACAAGGCATTTCCTAGGAGCAGAACTAGGTAGCATGCTAGTACTGAAACAGTGTGGACATATGTGTAGTGGGTTGACCCTGGCTGGATGCCAGGTGCCCACCAAAGCCATTCTATCACTCCCCCTCCTCAAATAGACAGGGGAGAGAAAATGTAATGAAAGGCTTGTGGGTCGAGATAAGGACAGAGAGAGATCACTCACCAATTATCTTCATGAGCAAAACAGACTCAACTTGGGGAAATGAATTTAATTTATTACCAATCAAATCAAAGTAGGATAATGAGAAAATAAAAACTAAATCTTAAAACACCTTCCCCCCACCCCTCCCTTCTTCCCAGGCTCAACTTCACTCCCAATTTTCTCTATCTCCTCCTCCCTCAGCGGTGCAGGGGGACGGGGAATGGGGGTTGCAGTCAGTTCATCACACATTGTTTCTGGCGCTGTTCCTCCTCGGGGGGAGGACTCCTCACACTGTTCCCCTGCTTCAGCATGGGGTCCCTCCCACGGGAGACAGTCCTCCACGAACTTCTCCAATGTGAGTCCTTCCCATGGGCTGCAGTTCTTCATGAACTGCTCCAGTGTGGGTCCCATCTATCCACCTGCTCCAGCATGGGGTCCTCCATGGGCTGCAGGTGTATATCTGCTCCACTGTGGACCTCCATCTTCATCACAGGCTGCAGGGGAATCTCTGCTCTGGCGACTGGATCACCTCCTCCCTTCCTTCTTCACTGACCTTAGTGTCTGCAGAGTTGTTTCTCTCACATATTCTCACTCCTCTCTTCTGCTGCAGTTGCTGGTGTGCAGTAATTTTTTCCCCTTCTTAAATATTTTATCACAGAGGTGCTACCACTGTCGCTGATTGGCTCAGCCTTGGCCAGCAGCGGGTCTGTCTTGGAGCCAGCTGGCATTGGCTCAATCAGACATTGGGGAAACTTCTAGCAGCTTCTCACAGAAGCCACCCCTGTAGCCCCCCCACTACCAAAACCTTGCCATGCAAACCCTATACAATATGCCAGTGTGAACTGTTTAACTTTGCCTTTTCTTCAGGGTTCATTTTAAAGAAAGTAGGTTTGAAAAACTGTGTTTTGAACATTTTTTCACATAGTATTTCATTCCATCAAACAAAGGAAAAAGCCTACATATTATCTTTGACAGTCTTCTGTCATAATAGTCAAAACTCTTTTGGAAATTTATTGATGTAACTTTGCAGTACTTTGAACCATTACTGGAAAATACAGCACTGTTTTAAGATGAGAAAATAGCATTGCTTTCATTAGCATTCAGCAAGTGATCTTTTCTGACAAGGAATATGTACAGGGAGAACGAGTTTTGTGTTGATCACTGAAAGTAACGGATCATTGAATTCCTGTATTAATCTGCCCCTCTGGTGTCTATACATTATGAAAATTCAAGCATGTTGCAGATTGCCTGCCTACCCTACAACTAGAATGTGAAAGATTTACAGGGTAAATTGCTATTGACATATGCCAGGGCAGTGAGACTGAACAAGAATTGCTGTATTCGGCTTACTGCAAACATCAGCTTTGCCTTTTCATGTCTTCAGTCTGAGGCTAAAGTTCTTTACAAGGACAATGTTATGTGTTTTGGATTAATCAAAAGCCTTGGTCATTTGAAAGGTCATGTATGCAAGGAACAGCAAAATCTCTTTTTTAACTGATCTGTGTGTTGGCTTCTGTGGAGAATCGTGGGAAACAATCTATAGAAGTCATTAATGGAAATGTATGTCTAAAAGAAAACATAACAGCGATAAGCCTATTATACTCTTTGAATCCAAGCTCCTACTGATGTGGGGTTGGGTGGGGACACATTTGACTGATTTTCAAAGTCAGTTGTATTTTTGCATGACAGTCTTTTGCAAAACATAAGCCTTTGGAATCATTATCAAGGACAAGATCTCTTTTCTTGTTTCTTAAAAAATTCCTTATAACTAGAAGATGAGACATAAGGAAACCAGATAAAAAAGTCTAAGTGGCTTTGGTAATGAGAAGGATTTGAATGCACAGATTCACAGCTCATAGAATGAAAAATCACATCTGGCTGCAGTAAAATGAAGGGGTTTACAAAGAAAATCTGGCAAGGCTCTGGAGCAAAAGTCTGCAAAACAAGGCTGAATGAGTTCTCTTTACACTGGTATGACAATATTTCTCCAGGTTGTATTTCTTCATTCATCAATTTCTTATATTCCACCTTTGCAGAATATGCAATTAATTCCTTCAGTGAAGCTTAATATTTTTACTGTATATTTTGCTTTTCAAACGTCTTCAATATCCTGCTGACATAAGGGGAACCAATTGACCCTCAACTCATAATTTTTCAAAGCTAAGATCTTTTAGAGTCCTTAATGGACTAACATCCTCTGACATTTGAATTACTAGTATTTGCAAAGTTGCTATGGTGACAAATATAATTCTGGTTAAAAAATAGTAATAATCCTATCTTGCTTAACCACAATTTCCAGAAGAACTCAGCATGGTTCCAAAAGTACATTTCTGCCAAAATGAATGTATGGTGCCCTTTTTTCAGAGCAATTGTGTCTTTAGTAAAATATAAGTGTAAAGGGAAGTCCGACCTCCTCTTTGGTCACAGTACCTTATGACAGTCTACTCAAATTACTATAATTTTTTAAAGAAATTTAAAATAGCACAGTATTTCTTGAAGGAAAGATCCAGACAGGCCCAAGGGAAAAATTTACAGCACAAAATTCTTGGGGCTTGCTTCAGCTTCTTTTTGGTCATTCTCATGAAGTAAAACAACCCAAAAGGCAGTGTGATCCTTCCCTTTAAAATTCCTCTGCCCAGCACTGCAGACCCATCACACATGGCTTAATGGTAAACTGCAGCAGGCTGCTTTGACTCATTCCAGGAGGGGCTGGGCCTGTGGGCATTGGCGTTGGATCCAGGGGTACAGACACCCTGTAGCAGTTTTTGCCTATGTCCATCCCTCTGGCCTCGCACTAAGCAAAGACAGCTGGAGATATCTGATCCATTTTTTGTCTTTCACTAGAAATGGTTGTCGGACTACATCGTGGTCTTTGTTGTGCATGAAACATTTTGCAGACAGGGATCTCTACATGTAGAGATAACGGCTGTGTTATGAGAAGGGATCACTGGTGAATTTAACACCCACACAGACCAGCTTCCAAAACACAGGTGACGCATTTTTGAAGCTATTCTTGTATTCATATTCTTCTTCTCTCACAGAAATCTAGGGCTCTCATACACAACAGGGTACCCTCTCCTAAATCTGTAGTTAAGCAGGCTAGTTTCTATGCCAGTGCAGTTTTCCTAAGCACCCTGTATTGTCCAAGTAGAGAGAGAGAGTTTCTCTACATCTCTTTCTCTCTCCATTGATTATATGGGGACAGAAGAGATATTCATATCCTACCAAACACTTGAGTCAGAGCCTAAAGCCAGGCATAGTCACAAGTCCAAGGCAAAGTGTAAGTGCTTAGAGTAAGCTTACTGAACCCTGCGTTACTTTCAAGGGTAGCTAGAAGGTGGTAGCCAGCAGTATCACTCCTGGCTGAGCCTGGAACCAGGACATGGATCTTTCCTTCCTACAGAGCAGGTCTGAGTATCAGCAGAGTGGTGGCAGTCGGCAGCTGAGAGGTTCTACAAGTATGCTCTACAAGTTGCCCATTAGTTGCATCACATTCAAATTGTAGAAGAGAGCTTTGTAGGGTGAGCTGTTTCACCATCAGCACTCAAGGTCGCATGGTGTTTCAAGGCCTCGGATACTCCAGTTCAGCTGTAGTCAAGGTTAGGGCTTGTATAATTTAAATGGAATGTAAATTAAACTTCAAACTCAGCCCCTGTTGATGGCTTAATGTACAAATGTAAATGTCATCCTGGTAGATCAAAGAGCTATAGTGGAATGTGCTGGACAGAAACAACAGAAGGAAGACAGAATGACTTTGAAGTTTTGGTGATAAATTTAGATCCTAATTTTAAAAAGTGAAAGATAAGAAATGAATAAGCTTTTGATTTTGTTTCAAAGCTCTGGGTTTAGATGATAAGGTTTGCATTAAAAAGTGAAAATGTTTCTTTTAATTGTGTGGGAAGAAGTGTCACTGCTTCTTTCTAAAAATATAGGAAGAATGTTGATAGCAGGACAAAATGCTAAAAGACTGTTATGTTTTAACAAGCAAAAGTAAAACCTGTGTTGATATTATTCCTGTAATAATAATTCTTAACAGATAATCCTTAGTTTATTTGAAATCCAGAATTAAACAGAATCATGTTACCCTAGATGTCAAAATCAGTATTGTCTTTTTTGCCTTGTTACAATTCTGTTTGAAATTGATTTAAGGGGAATTTGCTTTGTTTTTACTTCACTCTCTCTCTCTCTGTCTCTCTTTTAAGGTCAACTCAAATCAAAACATACTCTTGGGATAATGCCCAGGTTATTTTGGTTGGTAACAAATGTGACATGGAGGATGAACGGGTAATCTTCACTGAGAGAGGCAAACATTTAGCAGAGCAACTTGGTAAGAAAAGAAATTACAATTATTATTATTATTATTATTATTATTATTATTATTATTATTACTACTACTGACTGTGGTAAAGGGTCAGTCTGGCTTCTGGTGAACATGTGTGTAACTAAGATCTCCTTGTCACTATTCTTATATAGGTGTTTAGGGGAAAGGGTATTATAAGAATGACTGCGTGGGAAACAGAAAGAGATGGTGACATTTCACAGTATACCACCTGTGCTGGATCTAATCCCATGCTGGTGTTTTTTAATTTATGTATTTTCATAGCTTGCTGATCTCATTTTTCTTTCAAATAATTTTTCTAGTTGTACAATTGCTTGTCCTGGTAAATAATTTCATCAGAATAACATAACTTCCTATCGCATCTGTCTAAATAAGCATTACATATGTGTAAAAGCACACCTAAAAAGTATCTATTAAAAATAACCATAAATTAGTCCTTGAAAGGTGACAGAAAAGATTTAACAAGTTATGTCCAGAAAAATTGCCAACATTTGTGAAGAACTGAGCTTTTTAAACTGTTTGCAACAAAACCAAAACGGTTGCCATTGCACCTGCTTTAACAGGGGATATTTTTCTTTGCAGAAATACCTGTCATGTTATATATATTTCTATAATCTGTTCTTCCCTCTGTGAGCAGAAATGCTTATATGTTTTCTGTACAGCTGCAATCATTTCTTAAATCTGCTCAGAGATTGTGGGAGGTAATGTCAGGAAAAGCAGAATGAGTTTCCCTGAATTGTAGTAAATGCTCTGGCCATGTTGGCCAGTTTGAGGGGCATGAGTTGTGTCAAACACTTGGGACTTCTTTCTCTGCCAGTGAGTTGATATCATCTCTTGTGGACATCTTTTAAAAAAAATGATATAGATTTTTGTGTCCAGCAAGACATTTTAAGACTGTGGGGCCTTTGAATGCCATGGTCTGCAATGTTGGTTACAGTCGCAATTACAAGCAAGCAAGCACAACACATGTGAATGCTGTACAAAGAACACATTGTGAAACACACTGTTCTCAAGTGTGGTTTTATTTTTAGCCCTGGTTTATTTGAAGTCACTGAGAAAATGAATACATGTACATTTTGGGCAGGGTTTTCAAAAGGTCAAAAAGAACACCGGGCATTTAACCCTCTGGGAATCATGGTGTCCTGTTGAGAACAGCATTATTGGAAAATTATGGCTGCCGACCTCTTTGAAAAGTGTGGCCTCAATTTTATTAAGGAGGTGTAATCAATCATTTCTTTAAATCTCAGTGCTGGTTTATTTCTCAAGTGTAACCCCAAACAAGTGGTTTAGACCAACCGGCAACAGGTCTCATTACCTGCTAAAGTCTGGCTAAACTAGTCAAGTATTCTGTGGTAGCTCTGAGTAGCTCTCCTAATAACACTAATGGGTGTTCACAAAAGAGAAGGAATGGTTAATAAAACCAGATCTGACCTTGAAGGGAAATTAAGAGAATATTTATGAAGACAGAATTTGTCTCATTTCTATTTTACATTTTTTTAAAGTTTGTTGTTAATGACAAGCAGCATACAACCTTACCTACAGTAATGGCCAGAAGTAGGTGCCTTGGGAAAGGTATAAAAGGGCAAACATATAGTGATACTTTCCCAGACTGTAGCAAATTATGTTCATGGGCAGTATTTTTATATTCAATAGCCCTTTCATGACTTTTTTCATAGAATCATTGATCATAGAATCGTTTAGGTTGGAAAAGACCTTTAAGATCATCTAGTCCAACCATTGACCCTACTCTACCAGGTCTGCCACTAAACCATGCCTCCAAGCACCACATCTACACGACTTTTAAACACATCTAGGGATGGTGACTCAACCACCTCCCTGGACAGCCTCTTCCAATGTTTGATAACTCTTTCAGGGAAAAATTTTTTCCTAACGTCTAGCCTAAACCTCCCCTGGCGCAACTTGAACCTGTTTCCACTTGTCCTATCGCTAGTTACTTGGGAGAAGAGACCAGCTCCCATCTCACTACAACCTCCTTTCAGGTAGTTGTAGAGAGCAATAAGGTCTCCTCTCAACCTTCTCTTCTCCAGACTAAACAATCCTAATTCCCTCAGCTGCTCCTCATAAGACATGTTCTCCAGACCCCTCGCAACAGCTTTGTTGCCCTTCTCTGGACACGTTCCAGCACCTCAATGTCCCTCCTAGACTGTGGCACCCAAACCCGAACACAGTACTCAAGCTGCGGCCTCACCAGCGCTGAGTACAGGGTCAAGATCACTTCCCTACTCCCGCTGGCCACACTATTCTTGATACAGGCCAGGATGCCGTTGGCCTTCTTGGCTACCTGGGCACACTGCTGGCTCATGTTCAGCCGGCTGTCCACCAGGACCCCCAGATCCTTTTCTGCCAGGCAGCTTTCCAGCCACTCCTCCCCAAGCCTGTAGCGTTGCCTGGGGTTGTTGTGACCCAAGTGCAGGACCCGGCACTTGGCCTTGTTAAACCTCATGCAGTTGGCTTCAGTCCATTGATCCAGTCTGTCCAGATGCCTCTGCAGAGCCTTCCTACCCTCAAGCAGATCAACACTCCCCCTTAATTTGGTGTCGATTAAATGCTACATAGCTGGAAATTAAAAATACGTAACAACATTATTTGCTTCTTTTACATTATTAGATGTTGAGTTTTGAAACTAGCACAAATTCTTCACCTTTTTCCTTGGAAAAATTCCTGATTTCTGACATATATGGCACCTTGTGGATATAAAATAGATTTGATTTTACATGAATAGGCAGTAGCTGCTTCCACAGATTTTGTAAATGCTTCTGAGTTTTATTTAGTTCTGTATGATCTGTCAGCACTTCTCTCTCTTGGGACAAGTGGAAGGGCATCTAAGTGGGAGGAAGGTGGTGGAGTCAGACAAAATCACCTTTTTTCCATTACTTAGAAGGAACTTAATGGACCTTTGAGAAAATATTAAAATTTAACACCAGTGAAATTCATCTGTGCTACAAGTGGTGCAGAAAGTTTCAGTTTTTTCTGTTTCTGTTTTTTCATCAGGAGCCCTTATGATATTTAAAAGTTATTTTATGTGAAATGCTAACACTGGCTATTACCTGTCATCTGAATAGGCTTAAGGTATAGTAGGGTTTATGGTTTGCAATTAAATCTCCATTACTTGGTCCCATGCTGAACTGTTTGACTTGTCAGGCTTAATAACTTTCAGTCACGTTCATGTAGAATATTATCAATATTTTTGCATGGGAAAGCAGCCACTCCAATGGAATTTAAAAGAGAGTAATGGAATTTAAAAGAGAGAATTTTAAAGAGAGTTTTGCAAATTACTTTCTGCCGGGTTTCTCCCTAGCAATAAGAAAAGAACATTTTTCAGCTTGTTTGAAAATTTGACAAGTGTTGAGGGATGGCATTGTGAGCTGATGTGAAAGTGTGAGTTGTCATACAGGAAATAAGATATAAATAAGGTGAGGATAATTAATGAACAACCTTGAAGGTGAAACGAGCAGCTTGTATTTGATGCTATAGAAAGGGGAAAAAGACAGCAGGGGAATGCACCAAGGGAGACAGAGATGTTGAAGAAATTGGTTAGGTAATTTTCTTTGCAGTGACATTCTAGGTGAATAAAAGAGATATAAAATAATGAGACTGTAGATTTTAGTGCTATCTTTGCAGGCAGATAGGAAAAGCTGTATCTAAAATCTGGAAAATGGGGTTTGCTTTTCAGGGTGGGCTTACTATCTTGCATAGAACATCCCTGAACAAATATCAGGATTGATTGTACAGAACTATCTTTGAAGAACAGCAATGCGCAGGTCGAGAGCTTGTGGGTGAAAATTAGAGAGCAAGCCAACAAAGGAAACTTTGTGGTTGGTGTCTACTACAGGCCACCCGATCAAGGAGAGGAGGCTGATGAAGAGTTCTTTCTTCAGCTGCAGGAAGCATCATGCTCACAGGCCCTGATCCTGATAGGGAACTTCAACCACCCGGACATCGGCTGGAAAAGCAGCACAGAGAACTGCAAGCAGTCCAGGAAACTACTGGAGTGTGTTGATGACAACTTCCTAGTACAGGTGATGGAGAGTCCGACCAGAGGAGAGGCACTGCTGGACCTGTTGCTCACTAATGCAGAAGAACTTATCAGAGAGGTCAAGACTGGAGGTAGCCTGGGCTGCAGCGATCATGACCTGGTAGAATTTGCAATCTTGAGGGGGTCAGGACCCTAAACCTCAGAAAGGCAAACTTTTGGCTGTTTAGGGCATGAGTGTGTGGGGTCCCTTGGGAAACTGTCCTCAGAGATAAAGGAGCAAATGAGAACTGGGAGATATTTAAAGACGTTTTTCTTAGGGTGCAAGAGCTCTCAATCCCAACGTGCAAGAAGACAGGCAGAGGAGGCAGGAGGCCAGCTTGGCTAAGTCAAGACCTCTTAGCCAAACTAAAACAGAAAATGAAAATGCATAGGCAGTGGAGGCACGGATACGCATCCTGGGGAGATTATAGGGATATGGCCCTGGGAGACCTGGTTACAATCGACATGGAGAAGGCTGAGGTACTCAACAGCTTTTTTGCCTCGGTCTTCACCAGCAAGTGCTCTTGCTGCACAAGTCCATGGGACCGGATGAGATGCATCCGCGGGTCCTGAGGGAACTGGCGGATGAAGTTGCCAAGCCACTATCCATCATATTTGAGAAGTCGTGGCAGTCTGGTGAAGTTCCCACTGACTGGAAAAGGGGAAACATAACCCCCATTTTCAAAAAGGGTAAAAAAGGAAGACGCGGGGATCTACAGGCCAGTCAGTCTCACTTCTGTGCCCGGCAAGATCATGGAGCAGATCCTCCTGGAAACTCTGCTAAGGCACATGGAAAATAAGGAGGTGATTGGTGGCAGCCAACATGGCTTCACTAAGGGCAAAAAGTGCCTGACAAATTTGGTGGCCTTCTTCAACGGGGTTACAGCCTTGGTGGATAAGGGAAGAACAACTGATGTCATCTACCTGGACTTGTGTAAAGCATTTGACACTGTCCCCCACAACATCCTTGTCTCTAAAGTGGAGAGACCTCGATTAAATGGGTGACCACTCAGTGGATAATGAACTGGCTGGGTGGTCGCACTCAAAGAGTTGCGGTCAACAGCTCGATGTCCAAGTGGCGAGCAGTGACAAGTGGTGTCCCTCAGGGGTCCATATTGGGACCACTATTATTAAACATTGTCGTGGTTTGGGCCAGATTGGCCCAATCAGGTGGAACGACAGATGCTGTCTCTCTCCTGCTCCGTTCCCAAAGGGAGGCGAGAGAGAGAGAGAAAAAAAGAGAGACTTAAGAGTTTAGAAGGAACTAAACTACTTTAATGAAATATTAATAATAAAATAATATAAAGAAAATAATGAAATATATACAAAACCAGATCAAGCTCCCAGGATGACAATCACATCACCAACAGGCACTGGGCAAGTCCCAGACTGGACTCAGTGACGGACGGGAACTGGATTCCGGATCTGGATTCAGGATTGGGATCAAAGGCAGACACAGAGACAGAGTCCTCCTCGGACACCGACCACTGAAGAAAGAGGGCTGGCCCTTTGATCCCTCAGCTTTTATACTGAGCATGAGGCAGATGGGATGGAATTCCCTGTTGGTCAGGTTTGGGTCCCCTGTCCTGTCTGCTCCTCCCTGCAGGGGTGACCCCTCTACGCTTTTCTGCTTCCGACCCTCGAATGGGGCATATAACAAAGTTAGCTGGCCTTGGTTGTTATAGCAATAAGTATAAGCAAGAGCGTCTCTGCATACCGTTCCTTGATATTAATTATAAACATCAGGCCTTATGTCTGCTAAAGCCAACAGTGTCTGAAAAAATATGCCGTTAATTTCAGAGTTCAGTTAGTTAGAAGAGACTTAGCTGAAAAGTAAAATTTATGAACAGAAAACTTGTTCTGTTTTACCTCAAACCAGGACAGGTACTTAAAGGGGGCCTACAGGAAAGATGGGGAGGGAGTCTTTATTTTTTAATTTTTTTAGTGATAGGACGAGGGGTAACGGTTTTAAACTGAAGGAGGGTAGATTTAGATTAGATATTAGGAAGAAATTCTTTACTGTGAGGGTAGTGAGGCACTGGAACAGGTTGCCCAGGGAAGTTGTGGAGGCCCCATCCCTGGAAGTGTTCAAGGCCAGGTTGGATGGGGCTTTGAGTAACATGGTCTAGTGGAAGGCATCCCTGCCCGTGGCAGGGGTGTTGGAACTAGATGATCTTTAAGGTCCCTTCCAACCCAAACCATTCTATGATCTATGATTATCTGTTACAAAATATATGCATACTCTTAGGCAGCTACATTCATGCTTCACTGGAGCTTTAGAGGCACTTTTCTGAAATAACTTGACATTGTTAAATATTCTTTGTAAGAATCTTCCCCCTCACCAAAGCTCCGAAGAGATAAAGTGATTATTGTAAAATACATGCCAATGTAATAATTTTTTTAAATTTTGATGACAAAGGAACTTGACTAACAGCAAAAATATGCAAACATTATTAGGGTGACTATATGCGATTCAAAAGAAGATATACCTTTTCTTTTTTTTTATATGATTCAAGTTTGGAAATCTTAAACCCCAAACAGAGAAACTATTTTTTTTTCCATTTTAGTATTTAAATCATACCTCTGCCAATATGTTTTTTTCTCGTAGTAATAGTTTACAGGCCTCTGTAGGCTTATTTTCTTTTGTTTACTTGTATAGGATTAGCCTAAATATATGGTGAATGAAACAGGTCAGCTCATAGAAAGTTACAAGCTACTTATTATGATAGAGAAATAAAAAGACTGTTGCCTCAGTATGTGTAATTAAAGGAAAAGAAAAATGAGAAATTACAATGTTTTGTTTGTGGAATGGTAATTCCACAATTCCAATTTTCAGTGGGAAGAACTGGAAAGAAAGATTTCTATGAATCCTTGGTGGGATTGGATGGTCAGCTGATTTGATCATTACAGTGCCACTGAGCTCATTTAGAGACTATTGGGTTGTGGCTTTATGTACTTTTAATGTTCATGAACCAACTCATTAAGAGCATGACCCAAAGCTGAACGAATCAATTAAAAGACTTTCTATGATTTTGCTAAGCTTTGGCTGTCATCTGTAACACAATCATCATCGGTAACTTCAAGGCAGTATTTCATTTTTTTTTCAAATTGCATTTGATTAGTTAAGAAAGAAGCAAATATTGTAATTCCTTGTCATTCTTATCTTGAGAAAAGATAGTGGGGAGTAGGAATTTGAGTCTGTTGCAAAATGCATTCCAAAATATATCCCAAAGCTACATCTGGTCTTGTGCCTTGTTTTAAAGTTACCTTTAGGAAGCTCAAGAAGTAGAAACAAAAATCACCCATCAAAACAGATTTTTTTTTAAAGTATTCCCCTCCTGTGTTAGCATATTCTATTTTCTTCTCACTCATGCATTGCTCTCTGTACTGCCATCCAACAAAAATATTGGTCCTAATCAAGCTCCTGCCTCCTCAGAGCACAGGTTCCCACACGTAGCTTTATCAGGCCACACTGATAATGCCCATAGAATTTCTATTTTACTGAATGGGAAACTCACATTACCTCCTATCCTGGGTAAATTTCAGTGTAGTGGTAGGTGTGTGCTGTAACAGCCTTTCCTACTTTTTATTGTTCTGACTATCTTTCTGCATCTGTTTTTATAAAATGTGAACAATTTAGGTAAAATTAGGACGTGTTTTCACACTAAATCGGAACTCTCATTTTTCAAGTTGGGACTTAAAATAACTCTATATATTTTCAATGCACAACAACTTTCTTCCATAATACACTTGAAATTGTTTTTTTGCTTTTTCTACTTGATTAGTAATATGAAAGACATTACATTCAACTTTGTCAATGCATAAAACTGATCTTTTTTAAGGAAGTGGGCCCCCTCTACTGTTGAACAAGAGTAAATGCTGTTGCATATTCTTTTATTTCCTTAAACTAGAGCAAATACGGAGAGGAGGAAATAGGAGGGCTGAGGAAAATACAGCAGCCAAGATCTCTGAATTTTTTCTTTCTTCATTAATACAGCATGGCATTATGTGTGAAGATGAGGTGTGCCATTTTCATTTTATACATGTGGTCACAATCTGTAGTTTCAGGAAAAATGAAAGACGGTTTACAGACTCTGTGACCTAACTAAAGAAATGCTCTCAAATTTGTTTTCATGTTCAGCACTGCTTGTCAATTGTATAGCTTGCATGTTTTGGCTGTAGAACTTCAGACCACTATTGTTTTTCATCTGTACTTCCATCTGTGGGACATCACTCAGGCTTCAGGATTTTCTTTATTGATGTAGAAATATGTATTTGAATAATAGATTCTTTTTATAATAAAAATGAAACTTTTTAAAAAGCAATGTAATTGTAGCCATATTTTTACACTGATGTCTGGGAAAAAAAAGTCTTTAATTTTATTTCCTGCTGCTGGTCAAGAAAAGAGATGCATCAGGTATGGGTTACTTACCTAATTAGTGATGAAGAATCTAAAAAAATTACTGTCAAAGATATGGAGAGGGGCGTCTCTGGATCAGTTTCATAGATGTTTTAATGATAGCAGTTTGGTGTTGCTTTTAAATTAGTGAGAACATTAAAGGTTCTTTCATTGGTACTAATAAATGGATTTCCTAAGACATGTTCTAACACTATAAATGCAATTTCCTTATCTCTGCACAAATTTTCAGATCCAGTAAAGAGTGCCTTACCAGATGTATTTAGAAGTCCTTTGAATAATCCAGATTTTATTTAAAAAAAAA
>VFFE01007702.1:606965-623792 GCA_008921705.1 Burhinus oedicnemus
CCGGAACTATTTGTAATAATCCCACCTATGCTAATGCATATGTATGTTGAAACCTATGAATATGTATATCTTTATTGTATACATTTCTGGTAAAATGTGCTGTTGGTGTGCGTGTACTTTGGAGGAGCGATCCCCCACGCACCCAGCGCTGAATAAACATACCTGCTTTATAACTCTATCAGAGTTGTAGAGTTTGATCCGCGCGTCACCATGTTAGTGCAAACTTAATTAGACCCATCAGGCAGTAAGAGAAATAGGGCTCACCCTTCCTCTCATACCAGTTTCAGTCTGATTTGCAGAACATATCTACAGGGATGGACACAGAATTGAGATAGTTCTACGGTGCTATACCTGAGCAAATACATCCTGTCTTTTAACCTGACTCTATAGGCATATCCTTAGTCACTTTTCCCCACTACACTGTAGCAACATTAGTACCCTACAGCAGGAAAATACCATAGCAGAGCTCCTTTACATGCACACTGCACATAACAAACCAAGGGGCTTATCTGGTGGCATACCTATTCTTTATCCAAAGGAATACTCTCCATGTAGCATAGCTCTATCCAAGACAAGGGTACTGCTGGGATATTGATGTTAGCTGAGAGCATGATAATAAATTATTACTCCCATCCTCGGCCAACAGAACTACACCAGGAAAATTTTATAATTTATATTCAAGAGAAAAGATACTAGAGCATAATTGGACTTCCAGTTTTACACAAATTTATTCCAAAAGTCTAAGCTCCATAAGAATTTAAATCCCACTGTGGCAGTAAATCCCACTTTGCAGTATATCACAATTGCAGGCTGATCAATTATGCAGTTGTCTACTGTGGTTAATTGTCGGGTCCATAGAATATTTCAGATTGGAAGGGTCCTTGGGAGGTCATTTAGCCCAGCCCTCAGCTCCATGCAGGCTCAGCTATAAGACCAGACCAGGTTGCTCAGAGCTGTATCCAGTTGGATCTTAAAAACATTCAAAAATTAGATTGCACAAGCTCTCTGGGCAACCTCTTTCATTGCTTGACTGTTCTTATGGTGAAAAAAACTTTTCCTTATATCAAGCCTGATAACCTCCTCATAGGTATGAGAAGGCTGCTCTGAGGTTCCTCTGAAACCTTCCCTCCTCCAGGCTGAGCAAGCCCAGGTCCCTCCTCACAGGGCAAGAGATCTAACTCCCTGGGCATCTTGGTGACCCTCTGCTGAACTTGCTCCACTGTGTTTATATCATTCTTTTATGTTGGGGGAGTTGGGGAGGGCAGGGAGAACTCAACACAGTATCATGGATGCAGTTTACTGAGTGCTAAGTAGAGGGGTGTGCTCCTGCTAATACGGTCCATGATGTTACAGAATTCTTTCATAGATTTGTCAGCAGCGCCAAGGGTGAATCTCTATGTAGTATGTATGAAAGACCATAGAATCATACAATCATTTAGGCTGGAAAATACCTTTAAAATCATCCAGTCCAACCATTGACCCTACTCTACCAGGTCTGCCACTAAACCATGCCTCCAAGCACCACATCTACACGACTCTTAAACACATCTAGGGATGGTGACTCAACCACCTCCCTGGGCAGCCTCTTCCAATGTTGGATAACTCTTTCAGGGAAAAATTTTTTCCTAATGGCCAGCCTAAACCTCCCCTGGCGCAACTTGAACCCGTTTCCTCTTGTCCTATCGCTAGTTACTTGGGAGAAGACATCAGCTCCCATCTCACTACAACCTCCTTTCAGGTAGTTGTAGAAAGCAATAAGGTCTCCCCTCAGCCTTCTCTTCTCCAGACTAAACAACCCCAGTTCCTTCAGCCGGTCCTCATAAGACTTGTTCTCCAGACCCCTCACCAGCTTTGTTGCCCTTCTCTGGACATGTTCCAGCACCTCAATGTCCCTCCTATACTGTGGCGCCCAAACCTGAACACAGTACTCAAGCTGCGGCCTCACCAGCGCTGAGTACAGGGGCACGATCACTTGCCTACTCCCGCTGGCCACACTATGCTTGATACAGGCCAAGATGCTGTTGGCCTTCTTGGCTACCTGGGCACACTGTAGGCTAAAGTTAGTCTCTCCAAACAATTTGAATTATTATCAAAACCTCACTAATCGTCTCATGATTTCCCAAATGGGAGGTGGAGAAATTAGTCTTTTCCCATGCCTTTCCTATGCCTTCTGCATCCTGTAATAGGCAGATGTGCTCCTACCCCTGAAATAAAAGCTGGCTGCAATTCTGTGTTCAACTTGCCCATAATTCTGCCTATGATACTGCAAGTAATGAATCCATAAGTTCAAGACACAGTGAAGCTGTTGGTTTTTATTTTTTTATTAGGTTTTAAGAACTTTGAAGGAAACTAATGCATGGGTAATGCACATAAACACATTAATTTAGAGGAGCACTGAAATTTCTTTGTGGGGAAAGTCTATATTTAAAACCATCCACAGGAAACAGGTTCTTATTCAGGAAGGCTACATAATGTACATGATTTAGCAAGACTATTATTAGAATCCAGGTCTCCTGATTCCTCTGCTCACTGAATCATACTGTTTCTGAAGTGTTAGGCATTAAAGTACCTAGGGATGAATTGTAAGGCACATAGGACTGAGGCCAGCAAATGAAATGAAAGCTAAAACCCTTTTTTGTAAACCTTAAGTAGTTGAAGAAGCTACATGGAAGGCTTCCTAGGAGATAAAATCAAGAAAGAAAACAATTTTTCTTCTTGCTAGAAGTGGTAACTACTGGTTTCAGCTGCTGCATTACAGAGATTAGCCAGAAGGACAGCAGAACAGGCTGCTGGGGAAAGCGCACAGGCTACACGCTGGCATCCCTAGCCACTGCACAGTCTTATGTCTGCTGGACTTATTGTTGCAAATTGTACACAATTTCAGCATTCTCTTCTTTACTACTTTATAGCCAGTTGTAATTAGACTGGTATAAACAGCATTTGATTTTCTTTTTCTCACCTTCCAAACAAAATATCCCCAAATAGTTTTACAATAAGGGAGAGTAGTGAAGGTGGACAGGATTTGTTTCTGTCTTTTGCTGTAGAAATCAGAAAGATGAAAGATTAGTGATGTATATGCTTGGTAATTTGTAGGGTTTCATTCTAAAGCTTCTTTGTTGTATGCTTATGAAAGAAGTGAATAAATATTAAGGCCAATGCAAAAACTCAGGATGCAAACACGTAGGTACCCAAGACTACATTTAATCAAGAACTTTAGTCACTGCTAAATAAAAGGGTGATTCTGAAATCAAACACTGCCTACTGCATTATTTATGAAATATAAATCTTACGCTGAATTTTCTCTCAGAGGCTTGCTACTTCCGTTGTCTCCTTCAGGACTTTTTGTCCCCAATTCTATATGACTCTTCAGTAGCCCAAAGAAACCGGCATACTGTTATTTGTACTATGAGACAGCAGAATTAACTCAGAAAATTTATGCAGTAATTGAAATTCTGCTGAGAAGGTGGGTTAGTATATAGCCCTCACCCTTCTGCAAGGTTCTGGTTCCAGCTGTCCTCTCTGACTGCCCAAATGTACTCTGAGATGTCTGACTTAGAAAGCTTTGTCGTAGGCTGCTTTTCCATAAACCTTTATGTTAGGATATATTGTTTGTCTTTCTGTCTGAAATCAGTGTGAAAATGTATCGCCCTTAGTATTGCCAAACTCCAAGAATTTAAAATCCTGCCAGGCTCCCAAAATACTTATTTTTCTTAAAAAGCATATGAGGTAAAACACTACCTCATTCTAAGTTCTTTATTTTTGCCATCTGCTTTTTGAGCTTCCCAGGTAGAATTTTGGTCAGGTTTTCAATTTAATCTCTGCAACCCTCCTGAAAGCTGTACTTTATATAAATGGAACCCATGATCTTTGTACTCTAGAGCAAAATAAGCTTGTTATTTAGCAGTATTCAGTAATCTGTATTTATTCAGGTGGTTTATATGGATTAGAAGCTGTATTTTAAGGACTCAAATTTGAAAACATTGGCAACTGTCACTTATGATGATGTTGCATTAACATTGCAAATTCCAAAACTATAGAAGAGACAAGAACTGGAAAAAATCAAGACCTTATTTCAGAGGTATATACCCAACTCACTATTTAATGGTATGATAACTGAATGCTGGTAATGGCAAAATGCTTTGAATAAGGTTATAGGCATTACAAAAGACTGCAGCATATTTACAGTAAAATAAATGGTTCAAGAAGTCTTGCAGATGTAAAACAGATTAAGCTTTTGCTTGGAAATATACCTCCTATACCATAACCCAGCATTCATCTCCTGTTTCCTTCTTGTACATGTGAAGTATCTTTGTCTACATTTCCACCATCTATTTCATTCATCACACTTTCTGAAAGTAGATCTTTTTTAATGATATACTCAAGAACTGTCCTGGATTTTTAGATTTTTTTAAATTTTTTTTTTTGGTACTAGTCACCAGTGATGTTTACCTTTGATACATCCTCTTTTGCAACTGGAACTATTACCATGGATACAAGAATCATAAAAAAAGACTTAAGCCTCTGTGAGCTTCTTCTTGAGTTCATTCATATCTGTTGTCAAAAATTCCAATAAAATCTAAATGTTTCCAGTTTTATATGATACAAGAGACAATAAACTATTTTTTTTTTATTTTAAATTACAGATGGCATCTGCTCAAGATTCCAGATATGGCCAGAAAGATACATCTGACCAGAACTTTGATTACATGTTCAAACTGCTCATTATTGGCAACAGCAGTGTTGGGAAAACCTCCTTTTTGTTCCGATATGCTGATGATTCCTTTACATCTGCATTTGTAAGCACAGTAGGGATCGATTTCAAAGTAAAAACGGTCTTCAAAAATGAAAAAAGAATTAAGCTACAGATTTGGGTAAGCCAAAAATAATAATTCTATGAACTAAGCAAGCTGTAGCAGTTTGATAGATAGCATTTAAGCTACTGTAGGTTTGCATTGAATGTCATAACCTTTATATATGTACACACATATGGCATAGTAATGAAAAAGCAATTAATTCTTTCCTGCATCATTTTTCTGTCTTGAATAATATAGTGTAGACAGTATTTTTAAGGTATTGAAGTACAGCAGAGTATATATTCTGAATTAAATTCCATTAAAAAATAACACAGGTTGACAAATATTGGTATCTGTGCAGCAAGGTATAAACAACTGTGCAATATATAGTCTATTGAAAGTCATACACGTTATTAGAGTATCTTGAAATACCAGTTAGGATCTGGTTTCTTCCCACAAAAAAAATAAATTAATGTAGGAACTATGATAGTGGATGCATAACAGAAGGCATAATTTTTTGCTCTGTCAGTTATCTTTGTCATCCTGATCATCTGAAACCTCTTCCTTCTTCTGCTGAGGAAGCAAACATGTGGAAAGAGAAAGTCTAACAGCTGTGTTGCCCAAGTGTACAAAACCCCTTGTCCCTTGCCTACACCTCAGAGATAGTAGAAAGATGCCAAATATAGGAAAGTGTGATGCCAGGGAACAGGTGTTCTTTTCTGCAAACTTTCCTCAGTTCTTTCTGATAGCCAAAACTTATTTATGCAGGAGCTGCTGATGCTCATATCTCCTAATTCTTGGGTGATAGGGTGATACTCACTTAAAGGAGAGGAGGATAGCAGAACATTTAACAATGTGGGATCTGGAATTAAAGCTTCAGGTCTTTCCCATCTTCCTTGGGTGCTTGAAGATTTTGAGCAATATTTCCTTTGTGAGATATTTGTAACAGCCTTATTAGCAAAATTTTTCTTTTTTTTTTTTGTGTGCATGAATACAAGTCATTTAAAAATTTATTTAATGATGGGCAGCCATTAAAACTTGGGAAACCTTGGATCAAATACAACATGTTTTGAACAGATAAAGTGAATATGTTTTTAATATGGCTCAAAGGTGAATTTCCCAGAGTTTCCTAGGCTATATCTCATTCTTGTCTTTTTAGGTAGGCTGCAACCCTTGATATCTCAAATCATTTGTTGTTCTGTGCCCTCTAGGAACTGGAACACTGACCCTTTGCCTCTTAACTTCTCTACATTTTTAAGCTTAGATTCTTATTATTATCATAACAGTGCTACATACTATGTAACTGTGTCATGTGTGTGCTTTCACTGCAATAACATGCTAGTTTCATTGTAGTACTTTAATGTTGGAGATCACATGGTAATTCACATTAACATTACCTTATTATTTTTTTATAATGGAGCAATAAAATTGTTTTCACATTATAGTTTTCCCATTAAAATTTTAATGTCAGTTCTTAAAACGCCTTGTCATTGCCAAATGAACTCAAATTGCAACAGCTCAATATTGCTGTTTGCACTTTTTAGATGGAGTATTCTGCATTGGAGCATTGTGTTGCAGTTATGCTTGCTAGAGTAAATCTGTTGACTGTTGCACCCCTGGGACCTTAAATAAAATCACTTAAGTATCTCAGAAAGCTATTCTAGTGCTTAAAATCTGAAATAGAACATTATCACCCCATCTTGTAAGCTATGTCAACAGCTGTATTGTTCTTAATATGCATTATCTGTATATAACACCTGTCTATATTATACTTTATTACTTTGATTATTCAAATGTCTTTCTAAAATGAATAGCACTCCTGCAATATCCATTTCTATTTCAAACTAAATCTACAAAAGACCATTTATATTACAGAAAATATAAAACTGAACGAATCAGAGGGAGTGTGATTTGATGTTAATTCTCAGTAGAAACATGCATGAGCTTATAACGCTTCCTTCAAAATCACTGGCAAAGTATTTGGTGACGTGATAAATGATATTCAGCATATATGAAATAAAACATTCTGAAAAACCTCACAGGTTTGAATAGTCAGAAGAAACTGGAAATGAAGTGCAACTTTAAAATGTGTTCTGAATGATGAGATCAGAACTGACTTACTTTTCCGTGTACTGCGGTGAAGAAATACATGGAATGACGCTGTTCTGCTGTCCTTGCCTGGCAGTAAGATGCATAAATGTGTAAATAGCAATGCTGTTAAAGTCACTAAAATTCCCTAGCTAGAGACACAGTTGATCCAACATGTTTTCAGTTACAATTTTTTACATGCACTGCCTTTTGCTGCTTAGATGGCTTTTCCCTGGGGCTAGCCATAGACTTCATGGACTAGATACAATGATCACACACAAATAAAAGATATCCTCCTAGAGAAGACGGTGTGAGAGCTGCTTGTGTCAGCATATCCTGCCTAGAATTGTGTGTGACAGTTTCATTTGATACCCAAAATGTTGCTGTCTTCACATCAACTGTTTTCTATAAATTGTCATAGGGCTTAGGGACCAAGTGAGGACTAAATTTTATAAGCTGAATGAGGAAATCCAATTTCATCATTCAATAATTAAAAATATAGTAGCAGTTGTTTAAAAAATATCAGTAAACATTAGGCACTTGATTTTTTGCTCTACAAGCTCCCTAACAGTGCTCTAGCAATAAAAAGGGGTTCAGTTAAAATGAGAATAATTTTTTGTGTGTCAGAGGGGTCTGTGGGAGTACCGGTATAAAGGAAAATTGCCTTGATATTGGAGTCTAAGGGGAATCCTACAGTAACTTGCAACTGTGGAGGCAGTGCAATATTCCAGAAATATCACTGTAACAGTGACTATAGCATGAATGCAAGAATCACTAAATACACTGATTCAGAAGAAAGGTAGTGAAAGCTGAAGCAACAAAACATGAGTTGAGTAGCATGTGGAGATAGAGGATAGTGAATATAGCAAATGTTTCATCACAGGAATTTCAAGATCTGATTTTGCCACATCTGACTCATCTGAGTATTTTTAATTGGTATGATAGCCCCATCAAAGTTTATTTCAGGATTCCTTTCTCAGGTGCTGGTGACTGTGTAGCTGCTGCTTAGAATACACAGCCTTTTTAGATGAGAATAGTAAATCTAATATTGAAAATTAAATTTCCTCATCTCATCATGAAAATCAAATGTTTATCCAGTAATATACCAGGCAGCAAGTGATTTGAAGACAGCAATATAGAAGGCTCAAAACTGCAGGGATTTGGGATTTCTCTGGATCCATCTGTACTAGTAAATTAAACATACCAAGATTGTCCTTTGGCACTGAGTCCAGCTGGCATGGAATAGCTTTTGTCCATATGTTTAAACTCTTTTAGTCTCTGAAAGAGGATGGCCACATCTAGACTTTGTATTGGTAGTGGTCTCTGGCCTGTGCTAACTCCTGAACCTTGCCCATGAACTGTTTGGCAGAGTGCTAGCAAGCCTGGGTCAAAACCGTGCCAGAAAACATGCTGACAGTTTCACAGTGTAGACAAATTCCATAGCCTAGAAATTCTCCCTGGCATAACTTAATTTGCTGTTATAGGCTTAGCCTGAAAGGGTAGCAGCTCCAGTCAGCCTTGGGTTAGACTGACCTGTCTGTGGTGACAAGCAATGCAATGTGTTCAGAAATGCTGTTCTGTCAGAAGGTTCCAAAGGAACCATTTCTGGGCAAAGATGGTTAATGAGGAATGTGGTTGTGATGGCCAGAACACAAACTCTTTCTGGACCTGTCCTGTTAGCTGAAACAAGGTGAAATGCTGGGCAGCTTTTGTCATGGTTTAAGCTGCCCTCTGACAGGTGAATGTTATCCAAGCTGTGGTTGGATATTGTTAGCCTAAAAAATTCCCCTCCCTCTCCTTTGTTTATTTCTCTCCTTTCTACACAGTACAGCTGGGGTTTTCAACAACAGATGCTAAAGATCTGCACAGCCAAGGTAAAGCCCATTATAGTACAGCCAGAACTATTGTGTTCAGATCTCAATCAGGGAACTGCCAGGAGTTCTTCATCCTTATATATCTTGGGAACCTTAGTTACTTCCAGGATTTGTATATTTCCCTTAATGTAGGGATTCTTAGTGCTCTCTTTACTTTGCCCTGTTTATTGTGTATTCTGTTTCTTGTACCTGTTCTTTTGTTTATATTAAAGTTGCACCCATGGATCCAAGTCAGCTCAGGTTTTAGGTAAATAGCCAAGAAAAAAAATGGTCAAATAGTTCACTTTTAGCCAGTCAAGTGGGAATGAACAGGTGGGAAGGGAAGAGGGCTAATGTAGATATTTGTTGGGAAAAGAAAACTGCTTACCTAAAAAGCAGACAAGACAGCCTTGCTTGCTTGCCTTTTCTCTAAACTTCAGTAGATGCTAGTAGTTTATATAATCTATATAATATATACACAATGTAGTTTATATAGTTTACAGTTTAAAGGCATCAGAGCGGAAGCAAATATAAGCAGAAACTGAAAAGATAGTATGTGTGCTGCTATTTGAAGTTTGACTGCAATTGCTCATACAATGAGGCATGATGTGACAGAAAGCACCAAAGAGTCTGAGAATGGGACCAAGAGTTTATGAGAGAGGGCACCATAAATGATGTAAAAATTCAGAAGCAGTTACAGATACTAAATGTGATGCCTTGTATTATTTCCTTGCAAATCACACTGCAAAAGCAGTAACAGATGTGACATTGCAGTCCCTTACTTGAAAAGACAAAATGGAATTCTCTAAAACTTTGTGCAAGAAATGCTACCTTGGGACCTATTCTGGGTGTAAAATATAGATGCATCCCTCATAAACAATAAATTTCTTGTAAAACTACTTGATGTATTTCTTGTATAGAGCCAGGGCCCAGTCTTGGCAATGTAAAAGGCATACTCAGTTCAGATGGACTTCAGTGCAAAGAGTACATGCTGTTTGCTTTGTGAGATTGGCCACATTGGCCAGTGATGGCACTTTTTAAAAAGCGATATGCTTCTATTTAAAAAATACCACTGGCTATTCAAATATCTATGTGACATTACAATCTTACTGCTATAAAAAGCACGTGTCTTGAGGGTTTCAAACATTTGCTCTAAATCCATCTCAAAAAAAGGATGGTCCTATCACTTTAGCACCCTGGCTTTCACTGCTGAAACTGCTATTTTTCTGTGATTTTAAATTTTCCTTAATGTTGTTATCACAACAGCAGTTTCTACTGATGGATTGAAAGACACATTCTTATCTTTACATCTGAGAAAGCTGATAGGATGTGTAAAGCATCAAGGCATATAAAGCCCCTTGGTTGCTTAAATGCTGCAAGAAGATGTAATGTTAGTATTACTGCTTAGCTATAAACAATGTGGTTATTTTCATGTTTCTTTTCAGTTCCTTCCCCTCCTGCTGCTTCTACTTCTAGTCTGTGAATCTATCTACTTAGGTAAATGCATATTGGGACTTCTGATTGGCTTTCAGTTGGACCATCTGGTTTTCTGTTTTCCAATTAAAGTAGTTCTGCTAAGGAATTATATGGTTCTGAGAATGGTAACCATGTACAAAGCCCTGTAGCCCCAGGCCTGTGATTTAAATCCAGGTCAGAATTGATCAATAGCTGTTTCTGTCTGATGGACCTATGTGAAATGAGTTCAGCAGACTTAGACTGGTTTCTAATTAACGTGTCCACTTTGCTTCTCCTATAATTATCTGAAATTCTGACGTTGTGAACACTTCTGCATGTTCTTAACGTGCATTATCCTACTGATTCTTTTAGATTTAAAATTGTTTTTTAGCCATATGCTTAATGTTACCTATGACAAAATTCCTGAGCCACAAATGTTAGGAGAATACTTGGAGAAGTATCATGTGTACTTGCTCTATACTCCTTCCTAGGCAACTGCTTTTTGCCACTGTCAGGATACTGGGCTAGAGAGCCCTGTGGCCTGATCCTGTGTGCTTGCTCTTACGCTCATATGTACCAAAGTGGTTGCAAACTCCTGACCTCAGATATTTTGGAGAGGAAACTTGAGGTAAATGTCAATCCTGCAACTGCAACTAGCATTAAATTCCACTATTTTTCCCAATATTCCAATGGTTTTGGAAAAGCCTTCTGTAATAGGACAAGAGGTAATGGGCACAAACTTGACCATAGGAAGTTCCATCTGAACATGAGGAGGAACTTCTTTACTTTGAGGGTGGCAGAGCACTGGAACAGGCTGCCCAGAGAGGTGGTGGAGTCTCTGACTCTGGAGACATTCCAAACCCACCTGGATGCCATCCTGTGCAACCTGCTCTAGGTGACCCTGCTGTGGCAGGGGGGTTGGACTAGATGATCTCCAGAGGTCCCTTCCAACCCCTGTGATTCTGTGATTCTGTGATACTAGGTCAAAGACTACTCTTTTACAAAGTTCTGTGCTTTATGAAACTCTCCATTGCCTACTTTAACAATTTTGTTGTATAGCTTTGCTTGCAACATAGAAATCTAGGTCCCTGTGACCAGCATAGTGCTATATATATCATAGCTGGACTTTAAATATTTTCTGACAAAGACAGTAAAACGATACATCTGTATTCAAAGGCAAAGACTAATTGGAAAGAGAAGGTGGCATTTAACATAATAAAAATTCTAAATAAGGCTCATCTCGCTGTTTAAGTGGAAATTCTTTAAGAGAAACTGAGATAGTTTAAGACACTTTCTAGAACACTTTACTATAGTGTGTCTGAGGCAGATTTCTTCATAGGACTCCAGGGAAATGCATCCTGCCATTGTTTAGGCCAACAAAACATCATCCTGCCAGATCTAAAGTAATCGCAGCTTCCCCTAACCTCTGACCAGACAGTCTGATATAACATTTTTTCAGCTGCCTTTGCCTTCCACATAATAATCTGCAAGTTGCCAGCTTTTCCCAGGTAGGGAATCATATACCAGTGTAAGAACTGTCATGAACCAGCACTTACATGTGTGCAAGCATCATATAGATGCTACATAGGCTCCTTAAAAACTGGTGATGAGAAAGGGAAAGGGAGGATAGAAGACTTTCATGAATACATGTGTACCTGAATAGCAAGATCTTTGATTTTGCTGTGATAGGGGAGTGAAGCAAGAACAATAACCTTGGGCTAATGTTGAAAAACAAATAAGCTATTTTAATTGTTCAGGCTCAATAAAATCCAGAGAAATCTATCAGTATACTTTAGACTGTGAGATGTAATTATAATTACTAAGCTGTCATTTTAAGAAGCAAGAATAAGTCTATTTCTAAAATGAAATTAATGTTGACAGCATTCCTTAAAATGAAATCAACTGTGCTGCCAGGTCCTGTGAACCATTTTAATGGCACATTTAAGACATCTGTACAGCTGCAGTGAATCTACAAAGAAAAAGCAAGCCCATACAGGCTCTTCACTGCATTTTAATAAGATACGTGTTGTAGATTAGAGCAATGTTGCACTCTTGCTGTGCAGTTGTTGCTTTGAAATTGGAGGACCAGAGCCTTGGATGGGAGCCATAATGTAAATAGCATGAAAAGGGGAGTGTAGAAACAGTATTTAAAGCTCACTTTTGCTTTCTGCTGCTCAGTGCAAGCTGTTTCCCTGTGCTGTGTTAGAACAGCTTGAAGTCATTCTGAAATTATGATGGGTTGAGAGGGGCACAAGTGACTGAGGGAGGATGGGGGTCACACAAAAGCAACTTATTTTTATTTAACACTACCCAATTTGCATTATATTCTGGATGTAAGCTTAAGTGCATATCTTGAGAAGCCAGAGCCATATGGGGCTCTGTGTCATGTCAGGATAATGTTTGTAGTAGCTAATACATGGACAATGCACCCAGCTTTTACACGTGAAATGATAACATCAAGCAAAACAGCATCCCTGGAGGATTTAGCTCTGTATTTACATTGTTATTTCTTGCACTGGTCAGCTAGGAAAAATCAGTTAGGATATTGGTTGCATTTTTTTCTAGTAGAGAAGCTGCTTTTTCTACTTTTATTTCTTTTCAGTGTAGTTGAAGGCTAATCTCCTTCAATATTTTCTGAATAAATATATTGTTGTTCTGTAATCATCTAGGTATTTTCTGGTTTAACCCAGATTGTTTTATTACTCACTGCCCATAAACAAATTCTTTCCACAGTTTTTAACTGTTATGACTTTATTTATTCATTAATTGTAGTTTGAGAAATACAGAGAATTCTACCTCAATGAATTCAGTCAGCAACTCAGATGGAAGTTATTGATGGTGTAATTTAGGCAACTTGTTTACTCTAAAATTAGGATGGTACCTAGGTATAAAGAGTTCTTACTTTCCTGCCCATCAGGTTATTATTTAGGTGTATAAAAAAAAGGAATTTAGATCTGTCGCAGGAAATCAGTTGTTCTGTTCTGACAGCAAGAATGATATTTGGTAGACATTTTTGCCCCATATAGATTGGATACTATTGACTTTGGTTTATTTTATTTGGAAATAAAGCCAACTCTGCAGAAAGGAATATGAAGTAACCTCTCATAGGGGTTTCTGTTTTTCCTTTCAGGATGGTTTGGTCTGTCACACTGGCTAGCAAGGCCTATATTTGTTTAGCTTAATGAATCATTCTAGGATAAGCTGAGCTGAAAAAAGCCTGGAAATTTAATATTTTATAATTTTGTATTCACCTATAATTAGGACATATTTTCTGCAGAGTCCTGAAATCTTCTGGGACTGTTTATTTCTGTCCTCTTCTCCAAAAGATATTCAAATTCTAGTCATCATAGGAGACTTTTTAACAGCAATAAGTGCAATTTACTTACTGTAATTTCTTTGGAGAAATCTGTTTGTGTCTTCTCTGTTCAATGACTAGTGCCACAGAGTTGTGACAGAAGATCAGGGTTCCTAAATTTTAGTGGATATGATCACACATGAGATGGCTTCACCTGCACTGTGAACTAGAAGTGCCAGAGAGTGAAGTGTGGAAGCATCCCAGTTGACTGGATGTAAATGTAAGATTCTTTAACTGTGTGAACAAAAGGAATCAAGGAAATTTCCTGGAGAAGGTGGAGTTCAGTATCAAAAAGAAGGGTGGGTAAGGAACTGACAACAAGCTGTCTTGAAAGGAGAGGACATCAGACTTAGAATGTATTGTGGAAAGGTTTTAGGACTCAAATAGTTAGTAATCTTAATACACAATAGGTATATGCTAATAAAACTTGTTAATGATGGGAATTTGGGAAGTATTACCAGTATGGAAGAGGATCAATATATCATACAGAAAAAAATAATGACTTTCAAGTGTGGTGTAATAGAAATGGAATTTAATTTAACAGTATCAACTTGTGCACTTTGGGAACAACGATAAGAAATTATTTTATAAACTAGAAGTTATTCAGTTAGCAACCACTGAAGAAAGGCACAATCTGGGTATATGAGGAAGAGAAAGGATTCCTGCCAACCATCCAATGAAAAACAGTTAATATGACTCTTGCATGTGCCTGGTGAAGTATTTCCAGAAGAAATAGGACTATACCATTATCTACTGCACTGGAGATACTTCATATGGAAAAAGGAACTCAAACTGAAAACAGGTACAGAAAAACCCTATGGTAGTGAGCAGAGGAACTAAAAGAGATAGAAGGAAGCTAAAAGTGTGGCTTTTTTACACTAGAAAACAAAGGCAACAGTAGTGCTTTGTTTTTTGACAAAGTAATTTTTTTTTCAATAAATATACTTAATTTTGTCCAAACCCCACAATTCTTCACTGAGAAACAGTTTGGATGGGAAAATGTGTAGGCAGGCCTGTTATTTACATGACATCAATGTGCTGTAAGAAGAAACCTGTAACAAAGGAACAGGATGTGTACTGATGGGCTGTATAAAAGACAGAGGCATTCATAAATTGCCTTAGAAAATGCATGGAGTTAGGCTGACAAATGGCACATGCACTGTTCTGAATGCTCCCAATTGTTTGTCCAATTGCTTCATGTCTGTGAGCCACCATACTTCTTCCTGTTCTTGCTTAGGCTAAATTCCTTTTAGAAAGTCCATCCATGCAGGTACTAAGAATATTTTATTCACAGCACTCTGCTTCAGTCAGTTTAATGAAATGAGGGGGACAGAATAGTGTCATTAGCTAGCTGCATCCCATAAGATAGAGCTGTTGGCATGTAGGGAGAGTCATAACAGAAGTGTGACTCAAGGGCGATCAACAGGAAATCAATTTGGTCATTGGATACCATGAGTCTCACAGACAAAGAAACTCACTAGAGAGCAGCTGAGTGTGAACATGTCTGCCATGTTGCAGGGAGTATAGATTCTATCAAGGCAGAAAAGCATTAAAAACATCATATAATGGCAAGGGGGGGTTATTGTTGCTTTGGCTGGGAAATGGAAAGGCTGAGAAAACCAGTATTGTGCTAATTAGAGGGAAAGAGAGAAAAAACTGATGTGATTGAAGCATATATGAGGAGTCCTGTGAAAATAAATGTCAGACCTGAAGCAAGAGATTAAATAACAGCCTGAAGGATAAAAAGACCTTACAGAAAAGTCAGATAGTCCAGGAGAAATGCCTCTATGATGAATATAATAAATGCCATTATGATCACACAGGAACAGAAGTCTTAAAAGCTAAATGAAGAAACAATGATAGAAGATGACATTTGTATGTAACACCCTTAACTGGACATCAGCTCTGGGGATTAAACCCGTATACATTTAGAGCTAAAATCATGAGCACTTCTTGCTTTTTTTGAAAGGCTAAGACTGCCTACAGAAATGTCCTGTTGTAAACCAGCCATTATAAGGGCTGCTCTGTATGAGAGGAATGAGCCTGTGATTTTAAAGGGATAGAAAGAAGAAAACCTGGAATCTCTTCATACAGTCTGTCAGTCCCATACATGAAGATAAGCAGTAGAAGTCCTTGCTAAAGGACATTGCACATGCTAAAAGTTTATATGAGTAAAGAGAAGTCTGGGCAAATTCATGGAAGAGATATTCATTGAGAGTACTTATAGACATAGAAACTACATCCAGCTCAGGAAATCACAAAGCTGCATGTGGTTGGAGGTTAGGAGGATGTTAAAAAGAACTATCATATATGTCCACCTTGCTGTTACAATTTTTCCTAAGCAGTCGCTGAGAGGAGCTGATCCGGAGCCGAGCCGGGCCAGGCCGGGCCGACCAGCAGCGGAGCGGCAGAGCTCGGCGCACAGGCGGTTTTCCTGAGGGAAGGACACGCCGGGGCAGCGGAGAGACCCGCCAGGAGCCGGCAGCTCTCGCGGGAGGCGCTGACGAGGCGTGGGCGTTGCCAGAGCAACAGAGACCAGCCCCTGCCTATAAAAAAAGCACCCTAGGGACCGTGAGCGGTTGGGAGTGTGGTGTGTCAGTCAGGCTGGAAGGGCGTCTCTTCGAAGGAGGAGCATTCCACTGGTCGAGCACCGTTCTGTGACCATCTGCACGGGTCAAGGGCACTCAAGGCAGAATGGTGGGCACTCGTCTGAGAGCAAAGGCTGCGGCTTGGGGCTCTGCGCCATCCACCCCAGCGATGGCCGATGCCTCCACCCAGGCAGAGCTACAGAAGGGAGAGGCTGCAGTGCAGACCTCAGACTGCAGGAGGTGCCTGGACCTTCCTCCCAGGGCAGGGATAGGTGGCACAGCTGCCTGCAAAAGGTGTGCCCAGGTGGAGGAACCCCTGCAGCAGGTGGCTGAGCTGCAGGAGGCAGTGAGGAGGCTGTGAAGCATCAGGGAGGCTGAGAAGGAGACAGACAGCTGGCTACAAGCTCAGCCTGCAGTGGACCCACCACCCATAGCCAAACAGTCAAGCACTCCCATGCTGGCACACACAGAAGGAAGGGAGGCCAGTAACACAGAATGGAAGCTTGTAACTGCAAAGGCCCACGGGAGGAAGAGTCTTCCCCCAAAAACTGAGGTGCCCTTGCAGAACTGCATCACTGCTCTGCTGAGTGAAGAGGCAAAGCTGACTGTACCAGGAGAGGTGCTGGAGCTGAGTAAGCCTACCCGATCTGCTCCATGTGTAACAACCAGTGCAACTAAGAAAAAGCAGTGGGTGA
>VFFE01007702.1:636952-647774 GCA_008921705.1 Burhinus oedicnemus
GATGGGGACTCAACCACCTCCCTGGGCAGCCTGTTCCAATGTTTGATAACTCTTTCAGTGAAAAATTTTTTCCTAATGTCCAGCCTAAACCTCCTCTGGCGCAACTTGAACCCATTTCCTCTTGTCCTATCGCTAGTTACTTGGGAGAAGAGACCAGCTCCCATCTCACTACAACCTCCTTTCAGGTAGTTGTAGAGAGCAATAAGGTCTCCCCTCAGCCTTCTCTTCTCCAAACTAAACAATCCTACATTTACTATGAAATGGTATTGGTATCCAAGATGTTACAATAATTGGCACATGCTAATCCTCCCTCAAAGATACAAATAATTTTTACAACTTAGTAAACATCGTTGGATTAATGTTCTTTATGAATTTTCCATAAAGATAAATTAAATAAGAAACTCATATTTTCAAATGTTCTAATTAAGTGACTATAAGTGCCTTATTTTCATGTTTTTTTCAAAAGGACTGTTTTCTTTGGACTGTTAGAGTTGTGTGACCCGAACAATACAAATAGTGTTAATTTTCATGCTGTTGGAATTTGTAAAAATATTAGCTTTTAATATTCACATATTCAAATATATTTATTTGAATCTGAATGTTGCTGCAAATGAATGGTGCCAATTTCCTAATTTAGTGAGCGTAGAAACCTGGTTATTGAGCAGGACAAACCCATCATAATCAAATAGAGATTATTCAGGACTTAAACCCTTTTCATTAAAGACATAGCTATGTAAAGTTCTGCCTTAATTTATTAATGTTTAATGTATTTCTCAGTGGAAACTATATAATGTAGTTTTTCTTTCAGTATTTTTAAAATAGGCTTTACTATAGCAACATTATTTAAGTATTAGTAGAGATATCTGTCCAAGAAGTGGTTACATAAAGGGACACATAGAGTCATGGTGTCAGCTCTGTGGCATTCTTGGGACACCAGGTGCACAGCTGAGGGGTAATTTAGATGGGAACTTTGCATAAAACACTAAAAGAACCTTAGTGAATTTCTTATAAAAGTTATCTTAAATGGAATTAAATCATTTTAGCTACATGGTGCTCCTCTGTTAGAGAAGATTTTGGAGCTAGCAGATGATTGGAAAACCTGTGAAATTATGTTGATATGTGAATGTGAGAGGAAACTGGGAATGTATAGGTCCAAAAGCAAGGCAGAACCATCTGACTGCATCTTGATGAACAAGTTCCAAGACTGAACTTTTTGCTAGTGGAAGGCAAGAGTTTCATGAAGAAAGGGTGTTAGACAAGCCCCACTCAATGTCATCTGATAGAATGATTTGAAAGAAAGTTGGTATGTGCAGACATGTGGAATGTCAACTTTCCTTTGCAAGTTTAACCCGTATGAAATATATTGCAGCTCTAGAAGAATTTATTGCTAGAAGAATTTATTCTTGTAAACAAGAATGTAACTTATTTCTGAGAACAAGGGTTCTTTTTTGGTAATATAGTGGACCACCACCATGTCTGGATCAAATCCAAAGCTCTACTGGTAATCTAGAGAAACTACATTTAGTGATGCTTGTTTATACTTCATATTTAAAGGTGCTAATAACCTTTGCTAATAGGAATGAAAATGTATAAGTAAGATATTAAATTCTGTTGATGTTTATTTTGAATGCAACAATCCTGTTATCTACATCTCTTCCTTGATGTATTAAGGCCTTAAGTTATGTATAGCAAGGGTTACAGGAGGAGAGGAGTATCTGTCAATTATTAATAGCTAGGAGATGCCCCACTATTGTTCATTCCCCAAATTCTTTTCATCTGTATCTTTCCCCTCTGCTGTGTCTTCCCAATGACTTAGTGTGTCCTGCTGTGTTATTTTTATGGTAATTATAAAGTTGTACTGTATATTTCAAACTAACCATTTAACTTAATAATGTGGCTGCTATTACACATAAATGCCTGCCTAGTTTCCAGTTATTTTAAATAGGTCTGTATTACAGTATTACACTACAGTATCTGCACCATAGTTTCTGAGTATCTTCTAGTGCATTAAAGAAAAATAACTATAGACTGATGATAAATAAGACAAGTTCACATGCTCAGTTAACTTAGTAAGTGCATATAAATGTGAAAGGGCCAAAGAGAAAATAAATACATATAGCATTATAGAATCATGGAATCATAGAATAATTTCAGTTTGAAGGGGCCTCTGGAGGTCACCTGGTCCAACCACTGCTCAAAGCAGGTCTATTCAGAACAGGTTGCTCAGGGCTGTGTCCAGTTGAGTCTTGAACACTCCCAAGAATGGAGGTTCCGCAACCGCTCTGGACAAACTGTCCCAGTATTTGACCACTT
Organism: Burhinus oedicnemus; assembly: GCA_008921705.1. Lineage (NCBI taxonomy): Eukaryota > Metazoa > Chordata > Aves > Charadriiformes > Burhinidae > Burhinus > Burhinus oedicnemus. Next base: position 639,266 of record VFFE01007702.1, read on the forward strand.
CATGGTAAAACATTTTTCCAATATCTAATCAGAATTTCCTATGTTCCGACTTGGATCCTTTCTTTCGTATGGTATCGTATCATACCACTGAGCACCTCCTTGAGTTTGGCTCCATCTTCTTTATATCCTCTCTCTGATCAGGTTTTTGTAGGTAGCAACAAGATCTTCCCTTCTCCTTTTCTTCTTCAGGCTGAACAAACCAAGCTCTGTCAGTCTCTTTTGTATGTCAGCTGCTTCAGCTCTCTGACCATCTTGTTGGCCTCTGCTAGATCTGCTCCAGTATCTTTCTTGACATGGGGAGCACAGAACCAGGCATAGTTCTCTGGGTGTGGTCTCACAAGTGCTGAATAGCAATTCCACTGGTGCTGGTGGAAGTGCTGGAAGTGTTGTTTTACGCTGCTATTTATTAGATACACGATTCTAGGAATGACTGGATGCTTAGGTAGATTAGTTTTCATAGACTATGCCCTCACTCTGTTTCTCCTTGTGAGAGACCTGTAGCCTCTTTTCTCTCAGATTTCAGGGAGAGAGTTCAGCAGCAAGAATAGTCAGAAAAAAAAAAAAAAGAGGAAAAAAAAGAACCGTGCCTTTCTATCAAGTAGTTTGTTGGGGAATTTAGTATCTCTGAGAGATGTTGTGAACATGCCCACTCTTGCTCCTCCTTCTACCTTGGCCCAAGCTGATCTAAGGACATCCAGCTCCAGACAGGAAAAACAGGCACGATGGGAATGGTTTGCTCCAGGGACAGCCAGCCCTCCCTCCAATTCCAGAAATTAAAATGGTCAGAAGAAAGATCACATGTAAGTCCCTAGGTCCAGTACTTGAACCTATGCCTCTGGCTGTTGAGCTTAACTTTCTGTTCTTTCTACTATTCTAAGGTTTGGGATGGAGAGCATTACATTATGCAAATGCCATGAAGACTGGAGACTGCAAAATGGGCCTTGAAACCCAATTCTTTTATTTCCTTTTGCTGCTGTTATTATAACCTCTTCAAAAAGATGTTCCCAAATTTGGCATCCCTGGAAAATAGGTTCAGTTCACAGAATCACAAAATCACAGGGCTTGGAAGGGACCTCTGGAGATCATCTAGTCCAACCCCCCTGCCAGAGCAAGGTCACCTAGAGCAGGTTGCACAGGACGGCGTCCAGGAGGGTTTTGAATGTCTCCAGAGTCAGAGACTCCACCACCTCTCTGGGCAGCCTGTTCCAGTGCTCTGCCACCCTCAAAGGAAAGAAGTTCCTCCTCATGTTTAGATGGAACTTCCTAGGGTCAAGTTTGTGCCCATTACCTCTTGTCCTATCACTGGGCACCACTGCAAAAAGACTGGTCCCATCCTCCTGGCACCCTCCCTTTAAGTATTTATAAGCATTGCTTATAAAGTTCTTCTTTTGGACTGTACAGTGCAGAAAAACTGCTGGGGAGCTCATCTCAAACAACAGCAGAAGGCTATAGAGGAAAGACAAGCAAAAATCTACCATCTTTGAGGTCTTAAAAATCACTAGAAACTTCAGTACATTTGGAATAATAGCTTAGCTTAGTTTTGTTATTCCTCCTGAACCAGAGTCTTAGAGTTTCATTCCCACAGGGAAGTAAATGTGTAAAATGAGCACCTGAGGGGGGCTAATCAAAACAATCACATTAGAAATCTATGTGTAAACAGATATTTGGATGTGTATTTAAACACACACGCAAAGATGACAAAAAAGCATTCAGTCATAGAGAAGTCCAACTGTTGAATTTAGAGTTGGGGGGGTCAATTAATAATATAAGTTTATATTAAAGATAGAGAGCAGAGTTTTAGGAGAACAGAAAGTGCTGCAAAGCTGTACTCAAGGGTTCTGCAAGTTCATGAGGCAAAGTGCATTTTTTCCCCCCCCTAGAATATGTTATAATAGAGGGGTGAAAACTTCCTGTCAAATTTTGAAACTGAGAAATCACTGGGTGGACATCACTCAGTTATGACCATAGGTTATCACACCTATCTTTTGGGATGTGGTCATGTTCACTTGTTTACAGCAGCTGGCCATAAAAAGTGATGAGAGTGAGAGCAGCTGCTATTAAAATTACCTTTAAAGTTTTGGACACATTCATTATTGTTTTCAATTATTAGCTCTAAACTCATAGTTTTTGATTAAACTCATCAACTCCTTTTTTTTTTTTCCTTATTTTTTTTTCTTTCCACTAAGAAAATGAAATAGCACTGAGTATTTCAAGGCAACAACTGGGTTCTCAAGAAACAGTGAAGGGACTGTTTATAGAAAAGAATAGAGGTGCTACAAGTAATAAAGTATGGTAGTAAACGGAAGGAGGATAAATATTCTGCAGAACTGTTCTACTCATTGTTATAATATCAAATAAAAAATATCACAGATTTAAGACCAAGATGCTTTTTTACAGATGCACTTGTGTGTTCTTTCTCTCTCCTTCAGATACTTGAGATATCATTAAATAAAATAGTAGTAACATCCCATCTAATGATAGGATAAAGGACTAGTACATGTATACACATGCTTCAGGAACTGATGTTAATTTCATTTCCCTCTGTTCACTTATAAATCTTAGATTACCAGCAACTTGCATTTCTCTATGCACCAATGTTCTAGGAATTTTTAGGCATAATCTGTGCTTGACTGTGAGAATAAAAGCAGTTTATACTTCAGATACGTGTTTTGAAAAATCTACATAGGCTTTCCCATACATGAGGACAAAAATGCGTCTGTGGTATTTAACATTACAGAAATTTCACTAATGATCCATTTTATTTTCATCAGTTAACAAGGAGTAAATACTGAATACCATAAAAAAATACTGAGGCGATCACCTGAATTTCTGTTTTCCATTAGTGTAACTTACAAAAAAACCTGATAATTTTAACAAATAATAACACTCTGAGGACACTAAGAAACAAAAATATTGGAGAGAGAGAAATTGATTTGAGCAAACAAAGCCCACCACTAAATCTTCACTAAAATTGTCTGACAAGTCTTACCATCTTTTGATCACTTTCTGACTAGTTTCCTTCAATCTCTGTAGTGATTTGTTGATTTTCCTTAGGAACTAAACAAATTTCCACTCATGCTTACTGACTATAAATCAGTAACAAGAAAGCTGGTCACTTGAGAAATGCAGATTTTAATAGGATTGCCAACAGAGTAATTTTGGTGTATGGCAGGACATTGTTCTGAGCAACGTAGTTTTCCTCAAACCTCATACTGCCAGAAACTCTACGTGCCATTTTGAAAATACAAATAAGCTAGTTTCCAGTATTGATCTTTTGAAGACTAGCAGAGTTCCCTGGATTAAGGAGGATTTCATATTTACAGTGTATTTTTCTTCTGGAAAAGTGCTGCGATATTTCAAAAACCGCAAATTGCTTTCTGTGAAAGGCATATCAAACCTTTTACATATACATTTGTCCTGGTTTGAGGTAAAACAGGACCAATTTTCTTCAGTAATTTTACTTTTTAGCTAGGCCTCTTCTAAATGCTGAAATTAACAGCCTGTTGTGCAGAAAACTGTTCGCACTCAGAGTGAGTCAGGGGAGGTTCAGACTTGACATTAGGAAGCATTTATTTACCAAGAGGGTGGTTAAACACTGGAACAGGCTTCCTAGAGAGGTGATAGATGCCCCATGCCTGTCAATGTTTAAGAAGCATTTGGACAATGCCCTTATGCTTTAACTTGTGGTCAGCCCTGAACTGGTCAGGCAGTAGGACTAGATGATCACTGTAGGTCCCTTCCAACTGAACTATTCTATTCTAACTTACCTTATTTTAGTTATAAAATGAGAATTTAAACAAAATTAATTATTTTATTAGTGATGAGTTAAAATATCTTATTAATTTTTAATTACTTGCTGGATTGTTCCTGTTCACTTTTGTAGGCATCTGTCCTGGTTTGAGGTAAAACAGGACCAATTTTGTTCAGTAACTTCACTTTTTAGCTAGGCCTCTTCTAACTGCTGAAATTAACAGCATGTTGGGCAGAAAACTGTTCACTCTCAGAGGGATAAGACCCATGTTTATAGTTGATGCCAAGGAACGGGATGCAGAGAGGCTCTTGCTTATATTTATTGCTATAACAACCAAGGCCAGCCAACTTTGTTACTTGCCCCATTGGAGGGTCGGAAGCGGAAAAGCATAGAGGGGTCACCCCTGCGGGGAGGAGCAGACAGGACAGGACAGGTGACCCAAACCTGACCCACAGGGTATTCCATCCCATCTGCCTCATGCTCAGTATAAAAGCTGAGGGATCAAAGGGTCAGCCCTCTTTCTTCAGTGGCCGGCGTTTGAGGAGGACTCTGTCTGTTTGTCTTGCCTTTGATCCTGATCCTGAATCCAGATCCAGAATCCAGTTCCCATCCGTCACTGAGTCCTGTCTGGGACTTCCCCAGTGCCTGCTGGTGATATGATTGTCATCCTGGGAGCTTGATCTGATTTTGTATATATTTCATTATTTTCTTTTAATTTTTTTATTATTAATATTTCATTAAAGTAGTTTAGTTCCTTCTAAACTCTTAAGTCTCTCTTTTTCTCTCTCTCTCCTGCCTCCCTTCGGAAGCAGGGCAGGAGAGAGACAGCATCTGTCATTCTGCCTGATTGGGCCAATCTGGCCCAAATCATGACAACATTTTAAAACTGTATAGCAAAAATATTTTGTTTTCTATTTATTGTCTTAGAATCATAAAGCTGGAAGAGATCTCAGCAGAATCAGCTACACCTGTGTCAGATCTTTGCTTCTTTTCTTTCATGTTTTTCTTTTTATTCCATATTTTTAGAGTTCTAATCTAGTTGGTCCTTTCTTCTACACTCTTCCAGTTTTCATCCATACCTTTCATACCGTTCATGTCCAAAACTGATCAAAGCCTTCAGCTAAGGAAATGCTGAGAGTGCATGGTGCAGAAGCATAGCTTAAGTGTTCTGCAAGTTATGCTTCTGTTTATTTATCCTAGTTTGATGACTGACTTTTTTCCAACAGCACTGCAATGTTGAATCGTAATCGGTTTCTAATGCACAGTAACCCCAAATGCTTTTCAACAGAACTGCTCTCTAATTGTTATCTTGCAGTTGTGCAGTTTCCCCCAGTTGTATGTTCCTGCTAATCCTATAAAAATAAATAGAGATCAAGTACTTCCTTGAGCTCATGAAGCATGAAAAATTACTATAATCAAAATATATTTATTTTTATAATGTAACTTGTAGTATAGGGTCATTAGGAAGCCCTATTAGATTGCTAAAACTTTTGATGTAACATTTAGTGCTCTATGAACAGCTAGAAGAAAAGTTTGTGACTTGATAGTCCCATTGAAATAACAAGCAAACATTGATGCTGTAGTAGTAGATGTGTTAGTATACATGATAAAAATAATATATAGGGTGGTTTGGGTTTTTTTTAACTAACGTGCATACTCAAAGAAAACAAGGTAAGGAAGTAACTTAAAGTGCCTTTTTTCTTGGGGTGAAGTATGCAGCAAATAAGTAAATTATTCATTGTGATATTCTTATGTCTGTTAAATAATGCAGCAGTATAGCATAATCCAGCAAAGTTTCTATTGTAAACTTTTTCTATATGCTTTTCCAGAATGTGCATTAAATCTTTTCTGTCCTATTTAACTTTTAATGACTATAAATGTGGTTGAAAAATTAATGATTTGTTCCAGGAAGAATAGAAGAAGAAAATTGTCAGATCTGGCAAATATTTTTATATTGTTTTAGAAAACCTTGATGCCCAAAATGTGAATTCTAATATTCAATTCTACCTCTGTGTAAAGAACCCCCCTTTTATCAAAGTATACCTACACTTAGTAAGGGTTACGGAATCTTAAAGTGTAATTTGAAACACAGGTCAGACAACAAAAATTTGGTTTGAATTGATAGTAACAAAACTGAAAGAACACAGAAATATTAAACTGGTACAGAAACCTAGAGAAATGAGCAGACTGAAACACACACGTACATTTTCTGCCCTTCCAACCATATACTATTTTTCATTAGTGCATAAGTAGGAAATTAGCTGAGAAATTACACATCAGTAGATGCCAATTAATTTCAATTCACAGAACTGTTAATCACTTTGATTCTTGCTTTAGATACATCACCTTTAATTTAAGATTATGCATTATTACCATGCACCAAATAGTGAAAGTGAAATGCTTCTGCTTCCACCTCTTCCTCCCCTTCCAGGAGCTACGTGTAATAATCTAATTGAAGTCTGAATTTCATTGAACTTTGCCTTCTTAGACTTTGCAACAGGAAGGTGATAAGGCTGAGAGATCCCAGAGCATTGCTGTCCTTACAAGCTTATTTATTAAGACAAAAACTCTTCTGTTAGTACTAAAAAGATCTTTGGCTTAATATGAGCCTTAACATTGTTCAAATTCAGTTTTATGACTTGTTTGACCTTCTCACCAAAAGAAAGAGAAACAAGAGAGGTATGCAATATACAGTTCCAACGGTCCTAATGTTTTCAACCGTATAGTTTTATTCAGATAAGAAGCTGAATGCATTTTGAAGATGCTGCTTTGTGACAGCAGTGATTACCTTTCAAGCATTCAGATACAACATGATTTGCTCAATCACTATTTAACACACACATACTACTGTTTTGAAAAGCAACTATAATTCTATGGCATCATCATCCATCTGCTTCTTGATCTAGGTATCCCTGAAGTCGGTCTTGCTACAGTTACTTATGATGCCAGATAATGTGAGGGTTTCACAGAGGTCTTGGAGGGGCTAGGATGCTGGCGTTATCTTGGTAGTCCAGGGGTATCCTTTCTTTTTCAGAGTGGGGGCTGTCGTCCTCCTCCTTGCAATAAGATGGGGTCCTTTAGTCATGCTTACTTAAGCATGACTATGCAGTATACAATGTAAACTATACATCTCTCTCTCTTAAGAAAGTTCATACAATTTCATACTATAAAGACTAATTGGTACAATAGTTAGGGAATAAGATTTTCCTAACAGATATCAAACTCTAATACCAATTTACCCCCATTCTTGCTATATCTCAAATGTACTGAAGTCTGAATTTTTATGTCTTCCAGATTTTTGATACTCCAGTTTTACCCTAATGTGCAGCTTGAAAAAAATAGAGATTATTATAATTTTAGATGGAACAAACACCCACAATTTTAACTTAAAATCATAAGTGAAAATCAGTTATGACTTTCTCAAGATGAACCTCCTCATGTTCCCAAAAGTTGGAGGTGTTCCAAACTTCTGGATACTTTAGCAAGTGCTTATTTTAAACACCCTGGATCAAATTCTCTCATTTGGCAAAATAAGCTTAAAGTGCCCAGAATCTTCAAGCATAGACCACCTCTTCTGCAGTCCCATTTTCAGCAGAAAAAAAAAAAAAAGGCAAGGCATCCTGTGCCTTGTGCTGATTTCCTAGAGAGTGCAAAGGGATTTAGTAGAATGGAACCAACCTTCTCAGTGTCTGATCCCCACTTTTATAGTTTCTTGGCCATAAGGGAGGATATGTCCAGCTGTATCAATTCTTACCCCATATGTGAAAACCCAGTAAGAATATCGAATATGTATGTGAATACCTTGCCATGAAAAAAAGATGTTTAAAGACAAAGGTAGCGTTACTTTTCTCTTTTCAAAGTTCTTACCACGATATACAAGTAAAAGTACACCATTTGAGTAGACACTGTAAAACAAATCAAACACAGCTGATGGATTTTCAATAGTTTGGAAGTGTTCAATTCTACTTTCCTATCTATTATTTTTTCTAGGTGATAATGATGATTAACCAATTGTGTATTAGACATACACCAGTTTCCTTTCTTCTAAGAAATTACTTTGTTTTGGGACATATGTAGCTATTTTAGTTTATGACGTGGATCATATTAACATTAAGGTTGTTAGCAGAGAGAAAGGAATATGTTACTTTCACAATACTTAATTTCCCAGCTGGATCTTTGAGCTTTAATTTCACTTGTGATTATCTCATCCTCAACATACTTAGTGTCTCTTTTTGTCATTTATATATTATTAAATTTGATTCTTCAACATTTAGCTTCCTAAATTTTATTGTATGTTATTTATTTTAAAGAAATTAATTCCATATTTATAATGCTGTTTTAAACATTAAACAATTTTTTTTTTTCTGAAAACTGTAGGTAAAATAAATGCTTTCTGAGTAATTGCTGAAATCCACATTAATAAAATCCAGATGCAGTGATAAAGTTATTTTGGTGGATTTGGAAGAAGCTGGATCAAATCCAGAGAAATTACAGTGTTGTGGTTTTATCCTACATAAATCAAGATTTAATTATATTTATGTATTCTAATTACATAACTTATTTACTGTTCAGAACAACTAGTATAATAATTAATGGGTAATGAAAACCATTTAATGTTGGCTTTGATTAACAAAAATCATAGAATCATAGAATCGTTTAGGTTGGAAAAGACCTTTAAGATCATCTAGTCCAACCATTGACCCTACTCTACCAGGTCTGCCACTAAACCATGCCTCCAAGCACCACATCTACACGACT
>VFFE01007702.1:647794-661246 GCA_008921705.1 Burhinus oedicnemus
TGGTAAAAATGCCTCAGATGTGCCTCCTTTTTAGAAGTACTAAAGCAAAGCAGAGTAAAGCAGCTCAGTGAAATTGACCGTTCCATGACTTTCTTAGGGAAAATAAATTCTCACAGTTAAACATTCTGAATGAAAAGAACAGCTATAATATGCAAACACAAAGTGAACTGTAACAAATTGCTTTATAGATATATATTCAAGAAACATCAGAAAAGCCTGGTCTCTCCAGGACTTTCATTTCAACTTCTGGGTCAACTGCTTTTTTTCATGGAAAGCAAAGCAAAATATCTTCTTAGTATTCTTGTAAAACAAGTAACTTGCAAAAATCCCAATACTTCTGAATAAGACACCAGTCCTTTTTTGAAGTAGTTCAGTTCCTTTTTCATTTTAAGACTTTTAATATTTCTCTCTTATTTAACCTGTTTGTCAGAAGACCATTTCTTAATGGATTCCCATGGATTTATTATGGTCTAGGGTGATAAACTTGTCTTTCAGAAAACCCCAAATTACTTTGAATATGAGAGTGGGAAAAATTGTGTATAGAACTGTACAGAAAACACATCATGTATTAGGGATATTATTAAACATTATTGGCTCAAAAATGCGAAATTTATATCTACAGAATTGTTTTTCTAGAATTTGTTTTGTTTTGCTCTGAAGATATTCTAATTCTTAAAACCTCAATGAAAACCATAAAGGAACATTTAAGAAGCCAAATACACAACTTTGAAGTTTCTTCTATTTTAAGTTTTGTAGAAAACTTGAAAGTATGTAACAGTTACATTTTTCAAAATAAATAAGAAGGAATTGCATGTGTTAAAATCAGAATTAGAACAGACTAGTACATCTTTATTATCCAAACTGAAGAGAGTTAACATTTAAAAGGCAAAATCAACCAGCAAGAATTCTAAACTGAATTAGTTGAAAAGCACAATGTGCTTGTAGTTTGGAAAATGAAATATTGTCTATAACTATTTTAATACTTCCTCTGGCTCCATATAATCATCACAGTAAATTTGTATAGAACTCATTTAGTACAGCACTATATTTCTTTCAAGGAATACATTATATAGAACAGTGTATCTGAATCACTGACTGATGTTTTTTTCTTAAAAGTCAAGATTATTCCTATATTTTCAAACCAGAAGGTAAGTGCTTTGAATTCATATACACAAGAGCTACACAAGAGCTATACAAAAGCTCGTTACAGCCTTGGTGGATAAGGGAAGAACAACAGATGTCATCTACCTGCACTTGTGCAAAGCATTTGACAATGTCCCGCATGACATCCTGGTCTCGAAATTGGAGAGACACGGATTTGATGGATGGACCACTCGGTGGATAAGGAATTGGCTGGATGGTCGCACTCAAAGAGTTGTGGTCAACAGGTCGATGTCCAAGTGGCGTGCAGTGACGAGTGGTGTTCCTCAGGGGTCGGTACTGGGACTGGTACTATTTAATATCTTTGTTGGTGACGTGGATGTTGGGACTGAGTGCACCCTCAGCAAGTTTGCCAACGACACCAAGCTGTGTGGAGTGGTTGACACACTGGAGGGGAGGGATGCCATCCAGAGGGACCTGGACAGGCTTGAGAGGTGGGCCTGTGCGAACCTCATGAAGTTCAACAAGGCCAAGTGCAAGGTCCTGCACGTGGGTTGTGGCAATCCCATGCACAAATACAGGCTGGGCGGAGAATGGATTGAGAGCAGCCCTGAGGAGAGGGACTTGGGGGTGTTGGTGGATGAGAAGCTCAACATGAGCCAGCAATGTGCGCTCGCAGCCCAGAAGGCCAATCGCATCCTGGGCTGCATCATAAGAAGCATGGCCAGCAGGTCAAGGGAGGTGATTCTGCCCCTCTGATCCGCTCTCGTGAGGCCCCACCTGGAATCCTGTGTCCAGCTCTGGAGGTCCCAACATAAGAAGGACATGGACCTGTTGGAGTGAGTCCAGAGGAGGGCCACAAAGATGATCAGAGGGTTAGAGCACCTCTGCTATGAGGACAGGCTGAGACAGTTGGGGTTGTTCAGCCTGGAGAAGACAAGGCCTTCCAGTATCTGAAGGGGGCCTACAAGAAAGCTGGAGAGGGACTTTTTACAAGGGCATGTAGTGATAGGACGAGGGGTAATGGCTTCAAACTGGAAGAGGGTAGATTTAGATTAGATCTCAGGAATAAATTCTTTACTGTGAGGGTAGTGAGGCACTGGAACAGGTTGCCCAGGGAAGCTGTGAAGGTCCCATCCCTGGAAGTGTTCAAGGCCAGGTTGGATGAGGCTTTGAGCAATCAGGTCTAGTGGGAGGTGTCCCTGCCCATGGCAAGGGTGTTGGAACAAGATGATCTTTAAGGTCCCTTCCAACCTAAACCATTCTATGATTCTATGAAAAGCCAGAGGAGTTGAGAAGATAGATGGGAGTACCTGGGATCTTTTTTTGTCATTTGTTTACTGTGTGGTCTTGGGCAAGTCAATTAATCTTTCTGTGGCACTGTTTTCTCATGTGTAAAATATAAGCAGAAATAGAGTCATTACAGATTTGTGTTAAAGTGATTTTTTTTTTAGATCATAGAATAAAAGGTACTGTATAATCATAAATAGTACTAGTGGAATTGCAGAATAAATACTTCAACTCAAATAATTTTGAGTTAATAGTGCAAAAACATTCAGTGTAAGAAATGAAGATGATATTCTGGTTATCTTAAAAAAATGTCAGGTACCCCTGTTTGCTTCTAACATACCTATCATTGTTGCATGGTCTATATTCAGAGTTTAGTTGTTTTAAAAAAAACCTTAGCATTTTTAAAGGGCATTAGTCATTTGTCAATTAAATCATCTTGCCATATTGTCTTGCTATGTTCTATTTTTCACTAGTGAAATTTCAGACAGGAAAAAAAAGATAAGAAATACCTCAGGTCCTAATTCCACTAGTCATGGAATTTCCCAAGATGTTGTATCCTGTCTTAGACATTAGACTTCTTTTCTATTAGGTTTCCCATACCATCATTTTTTTACAATAGTAAATTTTATCTTAAGTGATTTACAGGTGTAGGTTTCTTCATGAAACCAACTTTTCATCTGTATTTATACATAAGCAACTGCACAAAGGTGAGGCAACATTAGCCTTTGTAATCCAGTAATCCTGGTGCTTGTTCCCTAATGCTATTTTTAAACTGTACTTTGATAAATGGCCATTAAAATTTGTTGCTGTCAAGAAAAACTATTTCCTCTCGCTTTCCATTCCTTGTATGGGACTAGGTCTAACCAGGTAGCATCCACCATTGCATTGCTTACATATGGAGATCTCCAAAGTATCGATTTCTTCCCTGAAGTGTCCTTATACCACTCAATAAGGGGTCAAGAAACCGAAATGACATCCAAGACTGAATGCAGTGTAATATTTTAGTGGCCCAGAGGCTTTATTCTCTATTAGGAAGGAGAAGAAAGGAGTTTTATGTGTTAGTTTCTTGATTTTCTGAAGTCTGGGATACTCTATAACGCTATAATCATTTAGCTAGATAAGCCCTTGGTTTCTGTAGTTACAAATAGAGCACCTGGAAAAAATAATGGTACCTTTGCAAATCTTGGCAAAAGCTTGTTGTGCTTTCCAATAAAATGCACCCTTCCTTCCATTCTAAAACCCATCCTGTTCTCCTGTTTGGTTTGAAAAACTGCTCTTGATCTATTATGTCCTACATACTTCCACACAACCTAAGGAAAAGGAAGATGAGTGTTTTCCAACTTACAGGCCAATCAAAACAGTTCTCAGAATTTAATAGCAGTCTCTAATTAAGAATTTTGTTGTTTACTTGTCTGGCAGCATTTTATTGCTTTGTTTCATAGAATAGAACCATAGAATCACAGAATCGTTTAGGTTGGAAAAGACCTTTAAGATCATCCAGTCCAACCGTTGACCCTACTCTACCAGGTCTGCCACTAAACCATGTCTCTAAGCACCACATCTACACGACTTTTAAACACATCTAGGGATGGTGACTCAACCACCTCCCTGGGCAGCTTCTTCCAATGGTTGATAACTCTTTCAGGGAAAATTTTTTTCCTAATGTCCAGCCTAAACCTCCCCTGGCGCAACTTGAACCCATTTCCTCTTGTCCTATCGCTAGTTACTTGGGAGAAGAGACCAGCTCCCATCTCACTACAACCTCCTTTCAGGTAGTTGTAGAGAGCAATAAGGTCTCCCCTCAGCCTTCTCTTCTCCAGACTAAACAATCCTAATTCCTTCAGCTGCTCCTCATAAGACATGTTCTCCAGACCCCTCACCAGCTTTGTTGCCCTTCTCTGGACACGCTCCAGCACCTCAATGTCCCTCCTATACTGTGGCACCCAAACCCGAACACAGTACTCAAGCTGCGGCCTCACCAGCGCTGAGTACAGGGGCACGATCACTTCCCTACTCCTGCTGGCCACACTATGCTTGATACAGGCCAAGATGCTGTTGGCCTTCTTGGCTACCTGGGCACACTGTAGGCTAAAGTTAGTCTCTCCAAACAATTTGAATTATTATCAAAACCTCACTAATCGTCTCATGATTTCCCAAATGGGAGGTGGAGAAATTAGTCTTTTCCCATGCCTTTCCTATGCCTTCTGCATCCTGTAATAGGCAGATGTGCTCCTACCCCTGAAATAAAAGCTGGCTGCAATTCTGTGTTCAACTTGCCCATAATTCTGCCTATGATACTGCAAGTAATGAATCCATAAGTTCAAGACACAGTGAAGCTGTTGGTTTTTATTTTTTTATTAGGTTTTAAGAACTTTGAAGGAAACTAATGCATGGGTAATGCACATAAACACATTAATTTAGAGGAGCACTGAAATTTCTTTGTGGGGAAAGTCTATATTTAAAACCATCCACAGGAAACAGGTTCTTATTCAGGAAGGCTACATAATGTACATGATTTAGCAAGACTATTATTAGAATCCAGGTCTCCTGATTCCTCTGCTCACTGAATCATACTGTTTCTGAAGTGTTAGGCATTAAAGTACCTAGGGATGAATTGTAAGGCACATAGGACTGAGGCCAGCAAATGAAATGAAAGCTAAAACCCTTTTTTGTAAACCTTAAGTAGTTGAAGAAGCTACATGGAAGGCTTCCTAGGAGATAAAATCAAGAAAGAAAACAATTTTTCTTCTTGCTAGAAGTGGTAACTACTGGTTTCAGCTGCTGCATTACAGAGATTAGCCAGAAGGACAGCAGAACAGGCTGCTGGGGAAAGCGCACAGGCTACACGCTGGCATCCCTAGCCACTGCACAGTCTTATGTCTGCTGGACTTATTGTTGCAAATTGTACACAATTTCAGCATTCTCTTCTTTACTACTTTATAGCCAGTTGTAATTAGACTGGTATAAACAGCATTTGATTTTCTTTTTCTCACCTTCCAAACAAAATATCCCCAAATAGTTTTACAATAAGGGAGAGTAGTGAAGGTGGACAGGATTTGTTTCTGTCTTTTGCTGTAGAAATCAGAAAGATGAAAGATTAGTGATGTATATGCTTGGTAATTTGTAGGGTTTCATTCTAAAGCTTCTTTGTTGTATGCTTATGAAAGAAGTGAATAAATATTAAGGCCAATGCAAAAACTCAGGATGCAAACACGTAGGTACCCAAGACTACATTTAATCAAGAACTTTAGTCACTGCTAAATAAAAGGGTGATTCTGAAATCAAACACTGCCTACTGCATTATTTATGAAATATAAATCTTACGCTGAATTTTCTCTCAGAGGCTTGCTACTTCCGTTGTCTCCTTCAGGACTTTTTGTCCCCAATTCTATATGACTCTTCAGTAGCCCAAAGAAACCGGCATACTGTTATTTGTACTATGAGACAGCAGAATTAACTCAGAAAATTTATGCAGTAATTGAAATTCTGCTGAGAAGGTGGGTTAGTATATAGCCCTCACCCTTCTGCAAGGTTCTGGTTCCAGCTGTCCTCTCTGACTGCCCAAATGTACTCTGAGATGTCTGACTTAGAAAGCTTTGTCGTAGGCTGCTTTTCCATAAACCTTTATGTTAGGATATATTGTTTGTCTTTCTGTCTGAAATCAGTGTGAAAATGTATCGCCCTTAGTATTGCCAAACTCCAAGAATTTAAAATCCTGCCAGGCTCCCAAAATACTTATTTTTCTTAAAAAGCATATGAGGTAAAACACTACCTCATTCTAAGTTCTTTATTTTTGCCATCTGCTTTTTGAGCTTCCCAGGTAGAATTTTGGTCAGGTTTTCAATTTAATCTCTGCAACCCTCCTGAAAGCTGTACTTTATATAAATGGAACCCATGATCTTTGTACTCTAGAGCAAAATAAGCTTGTTATTTAGCAGTATTCAGTAATCTGTATTTATTCAGGTGGTTTATATGGATTAGAAGCTGTATTTTAAGGACTCAAATTTGAAAACATTGGCAACTGTCACTTATGATGATGTTGCATTAACATTGCAAATTCCAAAACTATAGAAGAGACAAGAACTGGAAAAAATCAAGACCTTATTTCAGAGGTATATACCCAACTCACTATTTAATGGTATGATAACTGAATGCTGGTAATGGCAAAATGCTTTGAATAAGGTTATAGGCATTACAAAAGACTGCAGCATATTTACAGTAAAATAAATGGTTCAAGAAGTCTTGCAGATGTAAAACAGATTAAGCTTTTGCTTGGAAATATACCTCCTATACCATAACCCAGCATTCATCTCCTGTTTCCTTCTTGTACATGTGAAGTATCTTTGTCTACATTTCCACCATCTATTTCATTCATCACACTTTCTGAAAGTAGATCTTTTTTAATGATATACTCAAGAACTGTCCTGGATTTTTAGATTTTTTTAAATTTTTTTTTTTGGTACTAGTCACCAGTGATGTTTACCTTTGATACATCCTCTTTTGCAACTGGAACTATTACCATGGATACAAGAATCATAAAAAAAGACTTAAGCCTCTGTGAGCTTCTTCTTGAGTTCATTCATATCTGTTGTCAAAAATTCCAATAAAATCTAAATGTTTCCAGTTTTATATGATACAAGAGACAATAAACTATTTTTTTTTTATTTTAAATTACAGATGGCATCTGCTCAAGATTCCAGATATGGCCAGAAAGATACATCTGACCAGAACTTTGATTACATGTTCAAACTGCTCATTATTGGCAACAGCAGTGTTGGGAAAACCTCCTTTTTGTTCCGATATGCTGATGATTCCTTTACATCTGCATTTGTAAGCACAGTAGGGATCGATTTCAAAGTAAAAACGGTCTTCAAAAATGAAAAAAGAATTAAGCTACAGATTTGGGTAAGCCAAAAATAATAATTCTATGAACTAAGCAAGCTGTAGCAGTTTGATAGATAGCATTTAAGCTACTGTAGGTTTGCATTGAATGTCATAACCTTTATATATGTACACACATATGGCATAGTAATGAAAAAGCAATTAATTCTTTCCTGCATCATTTTTCTGTCTTGAATAATATAGTGTAGACAGTATTTTTAAGGTATTGAAGTACAGCAGAGTATATATTCTGAATTAAATTCCATTAAAAAATAACACAGGTTGACAAATATTGGTATCTGTGCAGCAAGGTATAAACAACTGTGCAATATATAGTCTATTGAAAGTCATACACGTTATTAGAGTATCTTGAAATACCAGTTAGGATCTGGTTTCTTCCCACAAAAAAAATAAATTAATGTAGGAACTATGATAGTGGATGCATAACAGAAGGCATAATTTTTTGCTCTGTCAGTTATCTTTGTCATCCTGATCATCTGAAACCTCTTCCTTCTTCTGCTGAGGAAGCAAACATGTGGAAAGAGAAAGTCTAACAGCTGTGTTGCCCAAGTGTACAAAACCCCTTGTCCCTTGCCTACACCTCAGAGATAGTAGAAAGATGCCAAATATAGGAAAGTGTGATGCCAGGGAACAGGTGTTCTTTTCTGCAAACTTTCCTCAGTTCTTTCTGATAGCCAAAACTTATTTATGCAGGAGCTGCTGATGCTCATATCTCCTAATTCTTGGGTGATAGGGTGATACTCACTTAAAGGAGAGGAGGATAGCAGAACATTTAACAATGTGGGATCTGGAATTAAAGCTTCAGGTCTTTCCCATCTTCCTTGGGTGCTTGAAGATTTTGAGCAATATTTCCTTTGTGAGATATTTGTAACAGCCTTATTAGCAAAATTTTTCTTTTTTTTTTTTGTGTGCATGAATACAAGTCATTTAAAAATTTATTTAATGATGGGCAGCCATTAAAACTTGGGAAACCTTGGATCAAATACAACATGTTTTGAACAGATAAAGTGAATATGTTTTTAATATGGCTCAAAGGTGAATTTCCCAGAGTTTCCTAGGCTATATCTCATTCTTGTCTTTTTAGGTAGGCTGCAACCCTTGATATCTCAAATCATTTGTTGTTCTGTGCCCTCTAGGAACTGGAACACTGACCCTTTGCCTCTTAACTTCTCTACATTTTTAAGCTTAGATTCTTATTATTATCATAACAGTGCTACATACTATGTAACTGTGTCATGTGTGTGCTTTCACTGCAATAACATGCTAGTTTCATTGTAGTACTTTAATGTTGGAGATCACATGGTAATTCACATTAACATTACCTTATTATTTTTTTATAATGGAGCAATAAAATTGTTTTCACATTATAGTTTTCCCATTAAAATTTTAATGTCAGTTCTTAAAACGCCTTGTCATTGCCAAATGAACTCAAATTGCAACAGCTCAATATTGCTGTTTGCACTTTTTAGATGGAGTATTCTGCATTGGAGCATTGTGTTGCAGTTATGCTTGCTAGAGTAAATCTGTTGACTGTTGCACCCCTGGGACCTTAAATAAAATCACTTAAGTATCTCAGAAAGCTATTCTAGTGCTTAAAATCTGAAATAGAACATTATCACCCCATCTTGTAAGCTATGTCAACAGCTGTATTGTTCTTAATATGCATTATCTGTATATAACACCTGTCTATATTATACTTTATTACTTTGATTATTCAAATGTCTTTCTAAAATGAATAGCACTCCTGCAATATCCATTTCTATTTCAAACTAAATCTACAAAAGACCATTTATATTACAGAAAATATAAAACTGAACGAATCAGAGGGAGTGTGATTTGATGTTAATTCTCAGTAGAAACATGCATGAGCTTATAACGCTTCCTTCAAAATCACTGGCAAAGTATTTGGTGACGTGATAAATGATATTCAGCATATATGAAATAAAACATTCTGAAAAACCTCACAGGTTTGAATAGTCAGAAGAAACTGGAAATGAAGTGCAACTTTAAAATGTGTTCTGAATGATGAGATCAGAACTGACTTACTTTTCCGTGTACTGCGGTGAAGAAATACATGGAATGACGCTGTTCTGCTGTCCTTGCCTGGCAGTAAGATGCATAAATGTGTAAATAGCAATGCTGTTAAAGTCACTAAAATTCCCTAGCTAGAGACACAGTTGATCCAACATGTTTTCAGTTACAATTTTTTACATGCACTGCCTTTTGCTGCTTAGATGGCTTTTCCCTGGGGCTAGCCATAGACTTCATGGACTAGATACAATGATCACACACAAATAAAAGATATCCTCCTAGAGAAGACGGTGTGAGAGCTGCTTGTGTCAGCATATCCTGCCTAGAATTGTGTGTGACAGTTTCATTTGATACCCAAAATGTTGCTGTCTTCACATCAACTGTTTTCTATAAATTGTCATAGGGCTTAGGGACCAAGTGAGGACTAAATTTTATAAGCTGAATGAGGAAATCCAATTTCATCATTCAATAATTAAAAATATAGTAGCAGTTGTTTAAAAAATATCAGTAAACATTAGGCACTTGATTTTTTGCTCTACAAGCTCCCTAACAGTGCTCTAGCAATAAAAAGGGGTTCAGTTAAAATGAGAATAATTTTTTGTGTGTCAGAGGGGTCTGTGGGAGTACCGGTATAAAGGAAAATTGCCTTGATATTGGAGTCTAAGGGGAATCCTACAGTAACTTGCAACTGTGGAGGCAGTGCAATATTCCAGAAATATCACTGTAACAGTGACTATAGCATGAATGCAAGAATCACTAAATACACTGATTCAGAAGAAAGGTAGTGAAAGCTGAAGCAACAAAACATGAGTTGAGTAGCATGTGGAGATAGAGGATAGTGAATATAGCAAATGTTTCATCACAGGAATTTCAAGATCTGATTTTGCCACATCTGACTCATCTGAGTATTTTTAATTGGTATGATAGCCCCATCAAAGTTTATTTCAGGATTCCTTTCTCAGGTGCTGGTGACTGTGTAGCTGCTGCTTAGAATACACAGCCTTTTTAGATGAGAATAGTAAATCTAATATTGAAAATTAAATTTCCTCATCTCATCATGAAAATCAAATGTTTATCCAGTAATATACCAGGCAGCAAGTGATTTGAAGACAGCAATATAGAAGGCTCAAAACTGCAGGGATTTGGGATTTCTCTGGATCCATCTGTACTAGTAAATTAAACATACCAAGATTGTCCTTTGGCACTGAGTCCAGCTGGCATGGAATAGCTTTTGTCCATATGTTTAAACTCTTTTAGTCTCTGAAAGAGGATGGCCACATCTAGACTTTGTATTGGTAGTGGTCTCTGGCCTGTGCTAACTCCTGAACCTTGCCCATGAACTGTTTGGCAGAGTGCTAGCAAGCCTGGGTCAAAACCGTGCCAGAAAACATGCTGACAGTTTCACAGTGTAGACAAATTCCATAGCCTAGAAATTCTCCCTGGCATAACTTAATTTGCTGTTATAGGCTTAGCCTGAAAGGGTAGCAGCTCCAGTCAGCCTTGGGTTAGACTGACCTGTCTGTGGTGACAAGCAATGCAATGTGTTCAGAAATGCTGTTCTGTCAGAAGGTTCCAAAGGAACCATTTCTGGGCAAAGATGGTTAATGAGGAATGTGGTTGTGATGGCCAGAACACAAACTCTTTCTGGACCTGTCCTGTTAGCTGAAACAAGGTGAAATGCTGGGCAGCTTTTGTCATGGTTTAAGCTGCCCTCTGACAGGTGAATGTTATCCAAGCTGTGGTTGGATATTGTTAGCCTAAAAAATTCCCCTCCCTCTCCTTTGTTTATTTCTCTCCTTTCTACACAGTACAGCTGGGGTTTTCAACAACAGATGCTAAAGATCTGCACAGCCAAGGTAAAGCCCATTATAGTACAGCCAGAACTATTGTGTTCAGATCTCAATCAGGGAACTGCCAGGAGTTCTTCATCCTTATATATCTTGGGAACCTTAGTTACTTCCAGGATTTGTATATTTCCCTTAATGTAGGGATTCTTAGTGCTCTCTTTACTTTGCCCTGTTTATTGTGTATTCTGTTTCTTGTACCTGTTCTTTTGTTTATATTAAAGTTGCACCCATGGATCCAAGTCAGCTCAGGTTTTAGGTAAATAGCCAAGAAAAAAAATGGTCAAATAGTTCACTTTTAGCCAGTCAAGTGGGAATGAACAGGTGGGAAGGGAAGAGGGCTAATGTAGATATTTGTTGGGAAAAG
The DNA here is from genome assembly GCA_008921705.1 of Burhinus oedicnemus. Lineage (NCBI taxonomy): Eukaryota > Metazoa > Chordata > Aves > Charadriiformes > Burhinidae > Burhinus > Burhinus oedicnemus. Next base: position 659,330 of record VFFE01007702.1, read on the forward strand.
AAAACTGCTTACCTAAAAAGCAGACAAGACAGCCTTGCTTGCTTGCCTTTTCTCTAAACTTCAGTAGATGCTAGTAGTTTATATAATCTATATAATATATACACAATGTAGTTTATATAGTTTACAGTTTAAAGGCATCAGAGCGGAAGCAAATATAAGCAGAAACTGAAAAGATAGTATGTGTGCTGCTATTTGAAGTTTGACTGCAATTGCTCATACAATGAGGCATGATGTGACAGAAAGCACCAAAGAGTCTGAGAATGGGACCAAGAGTTTATGAGAGAGGGCACCATAAATGATGTAAAAATTCAGAAGCAGTTACAGATACTAAATGTGATGCCTTGTATTATTTCCTTGCAAATCACACTGCAAAAGCAGTAACAGATGTGACATTGCAGTCCCTTACTTGAAAAGACAAAATGGAATTCTCTAAAACTTTGTGCAAGAAATGCTACCTTGGGACCTATTCTGGGTGTAAAATATAGATGCATCCCTCATAAACAATAAATTTCTTGTAAAACTACTTGATGTATTTCTTGTATAGAGCCAGGGCCCAGTCTTGGCAATGTAAAAGGCATACTCAGTTCAGATGGACTTCAGTGCAAAGAGTACATGCTGTTTGCTTTGTGAGATTGGCCACATTGGCCAGTGATGGCACTTTTTAAAAAGCGATATGCTTCTATTTAAAAAATACCACTGGCTATTCAAATATCTATGTGACATTACAATCTTACTGCTATAAAAAGCACGTGTCTTGAGGGTTTCAAACATTTGCTCTAAATCCATCTCAAAAAAAGGATGGTCCTATCACTTTAGCACCCTGGCTTTCACTGCTGAAACTGCTATTTTTCTGTGATTTTAAATTTTCCTTAATGTTGTTATCACAACAGCAGTTTCTACTGATGGATTGAAAGACACATTCTTATCTTTACATCTGAGAAAGCTGATAGGATGTGTAAAGCATCAAGGCATATAAAGCCCCTTGGTTGCTTAAATGCTGCAAGAAGATGTAATGTTAGTATTACTGCTTAGCTATAAACAATGTGGTTATTTTCATGTTTCTTTTCAGTTCCTTCCCCTCCTGCTGCTTCTACTTCTAGTCTGTGAATCTATCTACTTAGGTAAATGCATATTGGGACTTCTGATTGGCTTTCAGTTGGACCATCTGGTTTTCTGTTTTCCAATTAAAGTAGTTCTGCTAAGGAATTATATGGTTCTGAGAATGGTAACCATGTACAAAGCCCTGTAGCCCCAGGCCTGTGATTTAAATCCAGGTCAGAATTGATCAATAGCTGTTTCTGTCTGATGGACCTATGTGAAATGAGTTCAGCAGACTTAGACTGGTTTCTAATTAACGTGTCCACTTTGCTTCTCCTATAATTATCTGAAATTCTGACGTTGTGAACACTTCTGCATGTTCTTAACGTGCATTATCCTACTGATTCTTTTAGATTTAAAATTGTTTTTTAGCCATATGCTTAATGTTACCTATGACAAAATTCCTGAGCCACAAATGTTAGGAGAATACTTGGAGAAGTATCATGTGTACTTGCTCTATACTCCTTCCTAGGCAACTGCTTTTTGCCACTGTCAGGATACTGGGCTAGAGAGCCCTGTGGCCTGATCCTGTGTGCTTGCTCTTACGCTCATATGTACCAAAGTGGTTGCAAACTCCTGACCTCAGATATTTTGGAGAGGAAACTTGAGGTAAATGTCAATCCTGCAACTGCAACTAGCATTAAATTCCACTATTTTTCCCAATATTCCAATGGTTTTGGAAAAGCCTTCTGTAATAGGACAAGAGGTAATGGGCACAAACTTGACCATAGGAAGTTCCATCTGAACATGAGGAGGAACTTCTTTACTTTGAGGGTGGCAGAGCACTGGAACAGGCTGCCCAGAGAGGTGGTGGAGTCT